>PVKB01000135.1:944855-1099983 GCA_004027205.1 Ctenodactylus gundi
CCGATCTCTTATGTGAATTTTTTTTTTTTTTTTTAGTTTGCGACAAATATTAAGTTTTGTTAGCTGGACCTGGTAGTACAGGCCTGTAATCCCAGGACTTTGGGAAGCTGAGGTAAAAGGATTATAAGTTTGAGCCCAGCCGGGGCAACCTTGTCTCAAATTCAAAAATAAATTTGGGCTTGGGATGTAGCTCATGGTGAAGGCCCTGAACCCAGTCCTCAGTAACACCACCACCACAACCAACCAACCAACCAAATAAGTAAGTAAATGTATTCTTGGTGCTGTAAAGTTCTGTGGCTTTTGACTCATGCACAGTGTCATGTATCCCCTACTACAATATCATACAGAGTAGTTTCATTGTCCTAAAATAATCCCCCAGATCCTCCTGTTCAGTCTTTCTCACCTCCCTGCCACCTGGCAATTAAACTTTTTACCGCCACTATGGCTTGTCATATAATTGGAATCATACCCTATGGAGCCTTTTCAGACTGGCTTCTTCCACTTAGGTTTTTCTAAACCTTTTTGTGGCTTGATTTTTCATTTCTTCTTAATTGCTGAATAATATTCCATTGTATGGATGTTTCACAATTTACCCACTCATTGAAGTTCACCTTGATCACCTCCCATTCTTGGCCCATATGAATAAAGTTTCTATAAACCTTTATGTGAAAGTTCTGGTGTGGACATCAGTTTTCAAAAGAGTTAGCTAAACACCTAAAAATAACAATCCCTGGGTCTTATGGTAAGCTCAAGTTTAACATTGTAAGAAGCTACCCTCCAGAAGGTCTGTTTCTTGTTGCATTTCCGCCAGCAATGAATGAAGGTTCTTGTTACCCTAGATCTTTGTCGGTAATCTATATTGTCAGGGTTTCGTTTGGTGATACCGAGGATCAAACTCAGCTGCATTTTATTTTTTATTTTGAGACAGGATCTCACCAAATTGCTGAGGTACTCAGGATGGGATTCAACATGCCTCGGCCTCCCAGCATGCTGGAATTACAGGCATGCACCACCATGCCCAGCCAAGCAGTTGTTGTTTTAGCAGTTCTAATAGATAATAGGTATAAGTCACTCTTATAATTGAGAATGTTTTATATGTGTGTGTGTGTGTGTGTGTGTGTGTGTGTGTGATTCTTTATGCTAGAGAATTTGCAATATTAAATTACATGGGAATGAGGTGAGAGAAGAATCAAAACAAATTAAGTAAAACTAACAGAAAATGGATATTGTCAGCTACCAGGAGCAATTTATTATCATACTATTGAACGTCTATATTAAATGGGGCTTTATTTTGTAACTGAATAGTTTCCTTTATCTTCAGAAAGGAAGTATACAAGTTTATTTTAAGAGACAGAATTTTTTCTAGCTCCAAATTTAAGGAGAAAATTATCATGTGCCCTTTGAGCTAATAGGTGTTGGAAGCATTAAAAAACCAGCATTGTCACT
The DNA here is from genome assembly GCA_004027205.1 of Ctenodactylus gundi. Lineage (NCBI taxonomy): Eukaryota > Metazoa > Chordata > Mammalia > Rodentia > Ctenodactylidae > Ctenodactylus > Ctenodactylus gundi. The sequence goes on from PVKB01000135.1 coordinate 946,302, forward strand.
CAGTTTGACAGCTGTAGGAACAGGCTTCAGGCAAATTCCGTGCGTGTGCCTTCCGTGGGAGCTGCCGTCCCCCGCCACCATTTTCTCTCAGAGCTACGGTTTGCTGAAAGTATGACTGAGAGCATTGGAGTGCCTTTCCCTCTAGATCTTTTTTAAACAGGGATGACGGAAGCCCAAGGAGCTGAGTGAAGGTGGTGGAGACACCATCTTACTCGGTGCTGTTGGCTTATCTAGCTTCTGCTCCTGGTTCCCAACTCGGTTCTGATTCTCTTGTGTGGAGGGACATGGATGAGGAAACCCCTCACGCACTGCAAGCGCAACAGTTTCCTTCTGTTGCAGCTCTAACGTGACCCTTCTTACTTTCCTTTTGCTATTTTTTGGAGAACAGTCTGACTTTTCATCATTTTTTTTTTAAAGAAAGGGGTGTATCCCTGCTGGATGGAGATCCTAGGATTTGTAGGAATCTCAGAAGTCGTGACTTCCTGGCTCGGGGTTTCGTGCTGTGGTGGCGGTGTGCCCCCAGGCTGTTGCCACACCATAATCGCCATAATCGCCGTAATCGTTGGCCTACTATCTGTGGGGTGGAGCTGGGTGCTACAAGGAGGGAGTACACCAAGCACAACTCCTGTACCTGAACTCAATGAGCAGTGAGTTTCTTGGTAACATTTCAAGTTACTTTCCACACTGAGCTCCAATGACAGGCGGCAGGCAGTGACCTGACTGTCTCTCTGTCCATTTCGGACATGCTAAGGAGAGAGCAGGTGTGCGAATCCTGCCGCAAACCCCTGTGTACCAAGCGCCACTCAGACTGCCCTGTTGCGGGAGGAAGAAAAAAGAGTGTCAGCCGCTATTTGGGCAGAAAGACAGTAATGCTCTTTCCAGAGTGCCCGTTTGTGCCAGTTTGCTGTGACACTTTACAGAGCTAATGAGGTACTGAATGTGTTTTGTTGAGGGAAGAAGCTGATTAGTCTTTGGTCAGATTTTTGAATGTCATTGGAAGGAAAACACACAGCTTAAGTTTGGAGGTAATTTGTATTCAGAGCCTTGGGAAAACATGACTGGACTTGCGAAGGATGTGAGACCTGGGCATACTTCCCAACACGTGTGCAGCGCGGTTTCTCCTCTGGGTAGAGTTCATCAGATGACCTTTCCTGATATTTGTGGGGAGTCTTTGGTCTGCATTGAGATCCCAGAGCACTTTATTTTCCACATATGGCTGTCATGATTTTGGTAAGGGTTCTGGAACTTGAGGATTTGCAGTAACCCTTATATAGGAAAAAATAAACTGGTTCTTCTACACCCTCACTCACAACACTCAATAATTCCAGAACACCTTCCTTCTGATATGATCTTCCTGGAGTTGGCACCAGACCCCACAGTGAAGGGCTCAGTTCCAGTCCCAGATTGCCCCCACTTGATTCCAACAGCAAGTCCAGGTTGTTACTGGCTATAGATCAGAGATCCCATGACCCCCACTGCCACATACTCCATGTTCAGTTATTTGCTAGAACTCAGAGAAACACTTACCTTTGCCAGTCTATTATAAAAAGATATCAAAGTATATAAATGAACAAACAGCAAAAAAGATACGTAGGGCAAGATCTGGAAGGGTCTGGGGCCGGAGCTTCTGTCCCCATGGAGTTGTGCTGTCCACCACCCCCCCACCCCCCAGCACGTGGATGTGTTCACCAACCCAGAGGCCCTCTGAATCCGATCCTTTCATATGGAGGTTATTCCAGACGACATGCTGGAAGCTGAAAGCCCAGAGCTTGTAATCATATATGGTCTTCTGGTGACCAGCTCCCTCCAGGAGCCCACCACAGTGGCCTCATTAGAACAGAAGCTCTTATTATTATCCAAGAAATTTTAAGGGGTTCAGGAGCTCTATGCCAGGAATCAGGGGCAGAGATTAAGGACACATCTCGTTTTGTTTTTAATGTAACATTCTTTACGTATGATGTAATCAACAATTAACTTACCTCAAACTTACAATCATTTTAGAATTCCACATTGTGTAATCTGTGTAAATTAACGGATTGCAGGTTGGTTGACATGGAGGCTTTTGTTGGCCTGGAAATTTTAAAATCACATGAGTTGTTTACTTAAAAACCAGACCCTATTGTTGCCCATTAGTAGGTGTTAGGGTTGGAGGAGATTGAAGAGTCCTGCTGTATTCATCCTAAATGGGCTTAAAAAGAGGCCGGTAAGCCAGGCCCGGTGGGGCACACTTGCCAGCACTCAAAAGTACAAGCCAAGCCTGGGCAATTCAGCGACTTCTCCAGACCTTGTCTTAAAATCAAAAAAGTCAATAGGGATGTAGCTCAGTAAGAAGGCCCTGGGTTCGATCCTCACCACTGTGGCGAGAGGGGAGAAGAGAGCTGTGAGCTTAAAAGTAGCTTTACAGAAATTTCCCATGAGCCTCAGGCGATATTTGGAAGACTGTTGTACAAGGTTATATATTAGCACATGTAAAATCCCCCCCTTGACCAGGATAATATCTTCCCAGTCCAAACATGGAGAGGCTGGATAGTTGCTAGGCGATTTGATGGTCACATGACAGATTAAGCAAGTAAAAGTATATGATGCATCTGTGAGAAGATGAAAATGCCCTCTAATTAGCAAGAATATCTACACCTCAGAGATTATTTGTGACTCTTATGATGAGAGTTGTCACGGCAGAATTCAATGGGAAAATTGTGATGGTTCACATTGAACAAAGGCTTGAAATGGTTAAACAAGTGAAGAGGAAACAAAAAAAAATGTTAACTGCTTGCGTGAAAATGTAGAAGCAGGCAGAGGCAAAATCAAATGCTGTCCTCAGCCACCACAACTGTGTGAAGTCATACAGAACAGGAGGGGAAGAATTAGAATAGGAGGAAAGCCCAAAGACTGTAAGTGTTCAAAAAAGAAAAAACACTGCCCAATACTTTGGGAAGAGAGGAAAAGGAAGAAAGGTCAAATGCTGAGGTCACCAGCCAGAGACCTGCATGTTTCCCGCCCGAGCTCTACCACTCCCAGCAGGGTGATTCCTGGCAGTGCGCGTCTCTGTGTCATGGTTTCCTTTCTGTACTCTAAAGCTAATACTTATGCCCCAAGTAGAATTGTAAAGACTAAATGAGATGTATTTAGTCAAATATATATCAACTGGAAAAAAAACAAACAAACTTGGTTTGTAATATGAAAAAGGAAAACTTAGTTTACTCCCTAGTAAATTCTTCAGATAAACTGAAAATGAATTTTTAAATACATACACACACACACACACACCCCCCCCACACACACACACACAATGAAAATTTCCAAGGACTGACTTTAAAGCCAAAAAAGGGTCAAGAGTTCAGAGTTCACACACGAAGAGTAGATGGGCAAAACTTTCCTTCCTTGCTCTCAGGGGGTGGAGGGGACCTTGACACATTATTTGACTGGTGGGTTGTCTCAATTGCAGGTAGCCCAGGGCCCTGGCTGCTTCCACGACTGAGTCCTCCTAATGCTGCCTGGCAGAAACAAGAGGATAGTTTTCTCAGTGACAGACTGACGTTATGACAGCTTTGTTTCAAAATTCACTAATGTTCTAAAGTAGATTTCAGACCTGTAGCCTCCAGAACTTTAAAAGAATAAAGCAATGCTGCTTAAAAGCCAGTTTGTGATTCTCCACCATGGCAGCCCTGACATCCCAGTACCCACTCTTATAAGATTATCTTGCACTACATTTTAATAATTTTTTAAGGCTCTGGGAGGTTTTTTGGATCTTTCTTTCTAGTAGTCAACTGAGAGTTGGCAAATTTTCTGTTATATTTTCTTCTGGGTTTAATCATGTTGACCTCAAGGGCAGGTAGCCAATGACAAGTAAATGAAAAGGAACTGTGATACCTGCCTTTAGGTTGCTCTGACTCAGACCTTGACTCTGGGATTATGAAGTGGCAGATGCTGTGTCCTGCATCAGAAATAAAAAGTTAAAATAGAGCATAATCCTTGTCCTGAAAAAGATTGGACTCTGTAGCCAAGAACAGAATACAATTTCAAAACACTATGATAAATGCTTGTTTAAGAGATTCTTGGACTTCAGTGTCCATCTGAGTCCCTTGGAGGCTTGTTGAAGCTGGACTAGCTGGTTCAGAAAGTCTTCGGTAGGGCCTGAGAGTTTGTGTTTCTGACAAGTTCCCAGGTTGGGGACCACACTCTGAAGACCACTGCTTTGAGAGGATGGTTTCCAGGGCTAGCTGCTCTCAGATTGAAAGGGTGCAGGCACCATCATGGTACTGGAACTGGGAGGTGAGGGACAGGACAATCTATTAGTAGAAACTGGTAAGTGGTTCTTCTCAGCAGTCAGAATGGCATGCTCTCTTCTGAAGGCCCTGTATCTGACCCACAGGCCTTCCTCCACCTTACCCTTGAAACTGTCGCAAAACACTGAGTGGAAATCATTGCTGTGGGCACTGGGGAGCTATTAGAAATTTCTAATAGTCTCATGATGAAATCTATGATTTTAATCAACCAGATATCACTGTAGAAGATTGGACAGGGAGAGAATACAGAACACTACCACAGACGTGCAAGCTGGGGACAGTGTATTAGGCAGGCTGCTCCAACCATGGACTAGGCGGCTTAAAAAACAAGTACTTATCTGTCACAGTTCTGGTAACTGGAAGTTTAAGGTCAAGGTGCCAGCATGGCCAGGCTGTGGTGAGCATTCTCTACCAGTTGCTGTAGCTGCCTTCTCTTTTCTCCATATGGCAGAAAGAGGATGAGCTAACTCTCTGGCTTCCTCTTATAAAGGCACTATTCATTCTATTCATGAGGGCTCCAATGACACAATCTAATTACCTTCCAAGCCTCAAAATGCCATCACAATAGAGATTAGATGTTTAATATGTAAATAGGTACCAACATTCATCCCATAACAAGTAAATTAAAACAATGACTATAAGAAAGGATTGATCAGTAAGACTTAGTGATCTCATTGAGGGTGAGCCATTGGTTACAAAGAAATTTATTAAGTGACTCTCTCATTTCTCCCAGCACTGTGTCAGCGACAAGGAAAAGATTCCCTTCCTTTAATAAATGAATCCCACTTGACCTGGTCCCATCCCAGACCATGGCTCCAGTGGGTGGGCAGGGCACCTCTATCTTAGTGGCTTCCTCACTGCTGGACACAAACCTGACGCCCCCAACTTAAGGAAGGTCTATTTTAGCTCATAGTTCAGAGATCTCAGTTCATTCAAGGTTGACCGGCAATGATGAGAGGGCTCAGTGGAGAGCCTCAGTGCAGGAAAGCTGCCCCCACCACACTCCACCACCAACCCCCCGGCAAGAGAAAGCAGACAGCAGAGCAGAACCAGGGGGGGAGATAAATAAACCCTTCTGGGTCACAGCCCAAGGTCCCTTCCCTCCAATGAAGCCCCACCTGCCAAGAGCACAAGAAATCATCAGTAGATTAATCCACTTGATCCAGTTAACACCCATGATCCAGTTACCTTTCAAACATGTGAGGTTTTTGGAGGACATTCCTGATTCAAATCATAACATTCTGTCTCTGGCCCCCAGAAGACTCATGTCCACCTCATAATGTAAACATTTAATCCATCTCTGAAAGTTGTCAGCATCTTAACTCCAACAGGGTGAAAGATTCCAAGTCCAGGCTGGTGGCATAGCTCAATGGTTAAGAGTGCTGGCCCTGCAAGTGCGGGGCCCTGGGTTTGATTCTCCATCACTACATAGGCTGGGTGTGGTGGCACACAACACACCTATAGAAAATAAATAAGTAAGTAGAAAATGAAGGCCTGTACCACTGGGCCTGGCTCAGGAAAAAAAAAAAAAAGTCCAAGTTCAAAGTCTTCTGAAACCCAAGGCAAACTCTTAGCTGTGACCCCCTGGAAAAATCAAAAACAAACATTTCCAACATTTAAAATTTCAGCATAAATATTCTCATTCCAAGAAGGAAGAATAGAAGGATACAAAGAAGTTGAGTCAAAGCAAGGCTGCAACCCAGCAGGGCAAACACTAAACCCCACAGCTGTGCATCTAGTGCCTGGAGCAAGTTGTGGCAATATGTTAATTCCAAAGGGCTTGGGCAGCCCCCACTCCTACAGCATTGCCTGATGCAAATATGGTGGCCTGTCTCTTGGGGTGACTCCACTCACTGCCCATGGCTTTCCTCAGAAGCTGTCTCACATTCCTTGTATCTCAAATTCCTTGGGTCTTTGCTGCACTTTCATCTTCAACATACAGCTGTGTACATTGCTCTCTCAGGCTCATATTGCTGGGCTTTCAAGGCCTTCTTCTGAAATCTAGGTGGAAGCCTCTATGACCCCATAACTTGCATTCTGCAAGTTCCTCCAAAACCAGCACAACGTCTGTGGAGCCAGTGTCTGTGCCCTGTCCAGGAGGAGCTGGGATCTCTTGAACCATGGCTTTAGCAACCTCCCAGTGCCTGGATGACTGAACTCTGGCAAACACTTTCTTGTGTAGCCTTAGAGTATGCCCTGGAACATGCTTCTCAAAGCAAAGTATTTTAAAATTTTGATCTTGTGAAGGGTAGGTTCTAGGCAATTCCTGACATGCCTTCAAGCATCTTTTCTATTGGTCTGATACTTGACTACCTTTTGATGTTTATCCTTTCAGTAACCATACTCTCCTTTGCCTTAACTTTCCAAGTAATTTCTTTATGGCAAATTTGGAATCTTTCATGGCTTTTGGCTCTGCCATTTTCTTCTGATTCTCAAAGCAAAGTTGGCCTAAAGCAGCAAGTGAGACTTATGCTGCAGCCTGAATGTTGAGCTACTTTGAAATTTCCTCTAGCTTAACTAGTCCATCTTGCTTATCTAAGTTCTGAGCAGAATTTGAAAACATGGGCAAAATATAGAACCCAGAGGATAATGCACAGTTTCTGGCCCAATTCCAAGTAAGGTCCTCATTCCTATCTGAAAATTCCTGAGCCTGGCCTGTTCAGTCTCATTACTATCAGCATTCTGGTTTCTAAGCTCCAACCAAAATCTCCCATCAATCTTGGTTTATAGCATTCTAAGGCTTCTCTACCTAGCACCTCTAAACCTCTCCAAAGACTTCTAAACCTGCTGGTTAGGTAAAAATCATAGCAGTGACCCCACATCTATGGTATCAATTCCTGTCATAGTCACTTTCTTGCTGCTGGGACACAATACCACAACTTAAGGGAGGAATGGTTCATTTTTCAAAGCTGGCAATGGTTCAGTGCTGGCAATGGCAAAAGTGATTGGTGGAGGACCCAGAAGGGCCAAGGTCCTGAAAATCTGTTCACCACATGGCAATGGGAATTAGAGAAGAGTAGAGCCAGGAAGGGAGCTACACCCTTCCAGGTCCTGCCTCCAGTAGCCCATTCCTCTAACCAGGCCCTTCTTCCTAACAGCACAGAAAGCCATCAATGGATGAATGCACTTGATCCAATTAGTCCCAATCATCCAATAACCTTCCAGATACATGAACCTTTTAGGAGACATCCCAGATTCAAACCATGGCAGTCTCCTAACGGCCATACAGGAAGTGGGAAGAAAACAGAGTGGATGACAAGACACTTTTCTGGAAAGTACGAGTCAGAGACCCCAGACAGGGAAACAGACGTGGCCTCCGTGTGCAGGCTTGTCTCAGTGTTGCAGAGACTAAGTTCCTTCGTTTTCCAGGCCAATATTCTCCTGGGTTTCTCTCTTGCTTTGCGACCACTCTCCTTCAGCTTTCCCTGCAGGCTCATCTCACTCCCTCCGGTTCTTACGTGCTTCTCATCTTCAGGACTCTTTCTCTGCTAGTGGAACCTGTCGTCCGCAGGCGATTTCATTTACTGTCATTGCGCCACACCTGCTGACAAATCTCCATCTCATGCCAATACTTCAAAGCTCTCTGGGCTTAAATAGCCAAAGGCTAGATCACATGTATCTTTAGATATTATAACAGCTGGTTTTGCCACAAAAAGATGTGTGACAGTCAAAAACCCTCAAAAGAATATAATAATATTTATTGCTGAAGTGACTGAGGCTGGGCAGTCTAGCTGACCTTGGTTGAGTTCATTCACATACTTGGGGTCAGCTGGCTGCTGGTTGATCTAGGCTGGTCTTGGCTCATCATCTGGGGCAACTGCACTGTGTGCCAAACGTCTGCCATCCCCAACAAGCTAGCCTGGGCATGTCCTTCTGGTCATGGCAGAGGTACAAGACTTCAAGTAGAAACATGCAAGACCTTCTAAGACCTAGCCTTCTAAGACCCGGCACACAAACACTCCCACCACATTCTGCTGGCCTGGCCAAGTCACAAAGCCAGCCCACATTCCAGTTATGGAGCTGCACGTGAGCTTCCTTGGTGAGTGAAACTTGGCAAAGGTCATGGATACAGGCAAAGAGAACTGGGACCATCAATGCCATAAGTCTACCCAGATGTGTATTTACAGTGCTGATTTCGTGATGCCCTTTTCCCAATATGTTTAACTGAGTCTTGGTATGGCCTTCTCACTGCCACTACTGGCTCCAGCCAGAGCTTAGATATTATCATTGTGATGTCACCCTTCTCTTCCCCCTGCTCCACTTGTCTGGCCTGTCCATCTGTGACCCCTGCATCACGGGTCTTCTCTAGAAACACATATACCTACATATATAAATATACACACGATTTAAGGAACTGACAAGTCCCAAATCTGTAGGGTAGCAACTGAGGGAAGGTTGATCCTGCAGTCCTGAGTCTGAAATCCATAGAGCAGGTCAGTGGATTGGAAATCCAGGCAGGATTTCCATATTACAATCATAAGGCAAAATTCCTTCACTGGAAAAAAAAAAAAACCTTAATTTCTTTCAGGTGATTGGGGGAAGCCTACCCATATTAGGGAGAGGAATCTACTTCATTCACAGTTGATCTGAATGTTTATCACATCTATAAAATACCTTCAGAGCAACGTCTAGTCGAACATCTGACTAGCAGCTGGTCCCCATAGCTTAGCTAGGGTGACATGCAATCTTAAGCATCGCAGGGCTCCTTGCTTCTTGCATTCTGGCTGCCTGGCGTCTTGGGGTTTCTGCCCATCTGTCCTTTGTGTCTGCAGTATTTGCCCCTCTTTGTTTGCTTGGTGTCTCAGCTCAAGACTCAAACCCTAAAAATTACTGTCTGACACCCCCAACTTAGTTACTACCTCCTAGGACAGCCAGCCTATCTGGATTCCCATATTTTTCTTCCCTAACCTTTATATATTTTTAAAATACGAATGCTTGTGACTAATTGCTCCGTGTCTTCCCTGTTGGACTAGAAGCTCCTCACAGTATCCCTAATCCCCTCACAGTGCCAGGCACACCATAGGTGCACATAAAAACCTTGCAGTCTGTCTAAGGGATGTGGATAAGAGGAAGGGTTTCCAGAGAGCCTTGTACCCATGAGGACAGCAGGGTTCAGTTCCAGGTCTTTAATACTCCAAGTGTGCCGTTCCAAGCTGCTCAGTTCATTCTGCCTTATTAAGAAAGTCCAAAGGGCTTAGGCTACAGCTCAATGGACCAGCACTCACCTGACACGTGCGAGGCCCTGGGTTCAGCCTCAGCACAGGGAAAAGAAGACAAGGAAATTAAGTGGCACCTTCCGTCTCCAGATTAAGAAATGAAAGCCTTGTGAGGAGGAAGCTTCTGTTCACTAGTTAATATGGCAGCACCAGGGGATTGGTCATGGATACCAAGAGCAGCAATCTCAGGCCTCTGCTTCCACAAGCCCTTCGGTCTTGAGAGAAACTCCTAAGACTGGACAATAAGACACCTGCATATTAAATGCTTACTGTGTACCAAACGCTGCCCTATGTGCTTTGGATGCATATGTCCCATTGTAAGCATGGGGAAACTGAGGCACAGAGAGTTTAAGTGACTTGACCAAATTTTACAGCTAATTAATGGTAGGTTCAGGGATTCACAGCCTAAGTTCCTTTCTGCTCTGCCTCAGGAGAGGTGAGCCTTGATGGGTCTAAAACTGTCCAATTAAAAAAAAGTGAGGTGAAAAACTGTGAGTCATATATGTGATTGTAACTGTCCTAGTGGTCACATTTTTTAAATGCAAAAAATATATATATTTGAAATAACTTTATTAAACTCAGTATATCCAAGAATGTATAACAGTGTGATTAAAAAATACAGTGACCATTTAAAGTTTTAAATGTATTACAACATAAGATATATTCCCATTAATTCCTTGTCAAAATATTGTCCCTTGCTGCAAACACACTTACCATGGTTCTCAGCACTTTCCACAGCAGATCTGGAAGTCCTCTTATGTGACTGTCTTCAGTTACACCGTTATAATGTCATCGTGTCCCGAGTCAATTCAAAATATTTACTTTTCATGGTCATTGTATCTTTGGGGAAGAGCCAGAATTTGCATGGTACAAACCCAGGGAAAACACAATGTAATGTTTTTATTTGAAAGAAGTTGCCATAAATATTTTAAATTGAGTTAAGAAATCAAGGCAGCCCCAGCACAGGAAAAGAAGTAGCATGACTAAAAGTTAATTCCCGCACTCTGGGAGGTTGAGACAGGAGAACAGCAAGATAGCAATTTCATCCCCACTTGGGTGGACCACTTAGCAACTTAGTGAGACCCGGTCACAAAAATCAAAACTGCTTGGGGATGCAGCTCAGTGTGAAGGCCCTGGGCTGAATCCTCAGTACCACTGGGCCAAAAACAAAGACACTTCCCCAAAAAGCTTCCAGAATCGCATTGTAAAGTGGTAAGAAAAATGGGTATGTTTGAGCCAAGGGAGAGGATTTTGAGGGGTATTGATGGCAATAAGCCTGTTACTATAAAAAAAATTTTAATGTAAACATTCACCATATTTTACACCTCATACTATTTCAGTGTGTAACTGAATATAGAAAAGTATGAAATGTTCACACTGTCTTTTCATACTTAGTCTTTGAATTCTGTATTCTACAGCTCCCAGTTCAGACTAGCCGCTCTGCAAGAGCTCAGCAACATTTCCATTTATTGGCTACAATATGGACAGTTCCAAGGGACCATCCAGTGGCCACTGTTGAACAACTCAGGTTTTTTTGGTTTTGATGTTTTGTTCTTGTTTTGTTTGGCTTTGCTTTGGTTGGGATCTCACTCTGCAGTCCAGGCTGGTGGTGAGCTCACTACAGAGCCCAGGCTGGACAACTCAGGTTGGAAGAAATCAAAATCACCAGGCTGCTCTTATGTCCCCGCCACAGTAGTCACCCCTCACTCCATGCATGTGCTGTGTCCCAACAGAGTCAGCAGCCAAGCCACACCCCCGAGGATGCTAACCAGCCTTGGAGTACCTGAGCACGCCTCTCTCAGCTCAGCCGTGGGAGGCCAAGGGTTATCAACTATCCTCGTCATCTGCAACAATCTTTTGCCCCATGGACAAAATCCAGATTCCAAGGTTTATCTCATCTAGATTTGGACCAGGCTTTGCTGCTGGCTGGGCAGCCAGAGCTGTGTGCTGACCTTGGGCTTCTCAGTCCTTCGCAGCCTGGAGTAAATCCAGCCTGGTGAGTCACAGCCCAAATTATGAGTAATCCCGAAGGTCTTGGAACAATTGTCTTCCTGATTAGCTTTTGAATCACCCGATCCTTGCTGGGATGGGATCGAGTTGGGGGAGCTGGTTCTGTTGGTTGGCACAGGAGGGCTACCTGCCCAGACTTCTCATCTGGCCCTTCCTTTCCTTCTTGGCTCCTAGGCAGTCCAGGCATTTGGCAGAGAGAACTTGAGTTTTCTGGAATTGCTTTTGCAGGGAATTTGGCATAAATGAATCAGCCTCTTCGCGTGGCTTCCATTCTCTCAAGGGTTTGGGGTCCCCACCCCCTCTTTTCCCTTTTAAAAAGCTCTAACCACTAAAACATAACTCAGGAAGCCTGAGGGTGGTTTCAATAAAACAAAATCAAAAGAAGATTCCGGTGACAGTGTGTCCTCGGCCTAGCGCATTTTCTCTGCCTGATCCCTCTTCCAGGCCCCTCTGCCCACAACCCTGGAAGAGACTTACACGCTGGTGTAGCGTTTTCAATTCTTGCAAAAGAAAGTGCTCCAATCCTAGAGGGACCCCAGTGCTGAAAACGAAATATAACAATAGAGTTAATTAGCATTGCATGGCTCACAAAGCCGCCTCCAGGGGCTCCTTCTCGGATTTGAATCAGGCTGCGTGCGGGATGGGACAGCTCCCACAGCGAGCCCCTCTGCACCAAGCACTCGCTCTGCCGCCGCAGCTTTTCATCCTTCTTCTTTGGCTCTGGGAGAAGGAACAGCTGAGTGGCATCCGTGGGCAGCACTTACCAGCTGCATGCTAATCGGCCCGGCCCCTTCCCGGCGCACAGCCTGCTTCCCCCAGCCCTGCACAGCTAGGCCAGGCCTCCTTAACCCCTTACACTCCCACTCAGCCCTGGCCTAGATGGCTTCAGGCATTTGCCCTGGCCGCCTTCGGCAGAGCCTGGACTTCGCCAGGTGGGACAGGAAGTGGGAGCCTTTGGACTAGGCTCCACCCCAACCCAGGCCGGCCTGAGCAGGGTACTCCCTAACGGCCCTGGCCATATTATTTTGTACCCTGGCCCTGAGCTAGACTTTTCATAGATTCCCCGCCTGCTCACAGCAACCCTGCCTGGAGGGTGTTATAATCTCCGTTTTACAAATGAGGAAACTGACACTTGGAAAGAGAAAATAATGTGTCCAGTTTGGGCCTGTACAAGGGACGGTCCCAGCACCCCAGCCCACATCCGCAAAGACCCCCTGTGCCGGACTCTGCACTCACCCATCTCCGGCCCAGAGGTGGGGTGACTACAGCACCCATGGCTCCTGCTAAGGAGAGGGAGAATCACAGAAACATCAGGTACATGGTGGCAGATGGCATTTTTTTTAAGGATGGAAAACTAAATAAATGTAACTCGGGAGGCCCTCGGGGGCCAGAGCTGTCAGAAAAAGGGGTCTACCTGTGGAAGCGACTGTCCCTCACATGTGCTTCCTGATTTACATCTCAGTTACTTGAGGACATTTTGTGAGTCAGCGCTGGTAAGATAAATGAAGATAAGGTAGATAGAGATGTGGTATGTCTGTATACACATATGTAATATATACACACATACAATTATGTCACTATACATATATATATATATATATATATATATATATATATATATATATACACAACATATAATATCACATCATCGTGTATATATCAGAGTGCCAGGGATATTGCATGGCTTTGAGCATAGGCCACGCACAGGGCTACGTTATGTCACTGGTCCTTGCAGGGAGGACCTGCTTCCATCCTCACACAGTCAAGACCTCACTGTTGGATGGAAAGATTGGCTACCTGCCATTCAGGGGACAGAAAGAAGAAATGGCATCGTAATCCTATCTTAGAAGCAGCATCTCGTTGCTCTTGTCATGTTCTGTTTATTAGAAGACAGCCATCAGGTCCAGCTACACAGAAAGTTACGCAAGGGCTCACACACCAGCAGCAGGAGCCCTTGGCATTTCAAGGCTGGCTGCGCCACAGCCCGTCACCCATGTCCTCAAGTGGCCATTGCACAGATGCACACACTGAGGCACAAGAGGTTGAATTCCTTAGATGGGGTTGTACATGGCAAGCTGCCAGTAGAATATACGTCAAAATAAATGTTCTGGCTACTCTGCCTCCTCAGGAATTTCAGTTCTAGGGATACTTTCTCAGAGAATACAGAATCTATTCAAACCTTCAAAACATTTTACAACGTTCCTGAACTTACACACTTTCCTTCAATTTTCAAGATGCTAGGTTTGTCCTGATGCTCCTGGACTTATAATGGGATACGTCCTGCAAAATCCATCACAAGTATCATTAAGTCAAAAATGCTCCTAATACACCAAATCTATTAAGCCTCATAGCTTTGCAACACAGTGCGCTGCAGGTTGTTGGGTTTTTGTCCCACTGATCATGAACCAGCAGCTGGGTGCAGCTGGCTGCTGCTGCTGCGGGATGTCGTGAGGTTGGTCTGCAGTTCAGGAAGGGATCAAAATTCAAAGAACAATATGACTGCGTATTGCACCATTATAAGTAAAATAATTGTAAGTTGATCATTATATAGTCTCTCTTTTTCTCTCTTTCTCCCTTTCTCTCTGTGGTACTAGGGATCCATCCCAGGGTCTTCCCATTAAGCTACACCCCAAAGATATGTTTTTAGTTTTGATTCTTAGATAGAATCTTACTTAGTCACTAAATTGCCCAAGCGGGGCTCAAACTTGAATGCCACCTGCCTGGCCTACCAGAGCACTGGGATCCCAGGCCCGCACCGCCGGGTCTAGCTTGTCTTGTCTATAGAGTCTTAGCTCTCCTCTCTGTTTTGAAGCTGAGTAACCACAAATAACCCCAGTAGTTTGGGCGCTTGTCTACCCTGCCTGGCACTTGTGAATCACTGTGGAGGTTTAAAGAGCGATGTCACTGGAGCCACACCCTAAAGCCAGCCCACCAGCCTTTCTCTAAGCAGACCCCAAGTACCAGGATTTTCTTTTTGTAAACAAAGTCCCTCAAGTTTTTCTAATGTACAGCCGAGGGGGTAGCCGCATCCCTGTGAAGTGCAGGCTGTTCAGCAGGTCTGGAGGGGCCTGAGAATCCCCGTTTCTGCCCAGCCCCCTTCAGGGCTACGTGGGCTGACTCATAGGGCCCACTGTGAGGATCAACACTTTAGGGCAGGCCCTCCACCTTGGGTGCTACTGGAGTCCTCATGGAAGCTTCACACACCCTGAGGTGAGCTGCGGTTGGTCTGGCTTGAAGTCATGGCATCTGGAAGTCCCCAGGAATCCCAGCGTGTGACCAGGTTGTGAGCCAGCGTTGGGGACTGTCTCTCACACCCGCCCCTCACACCCGCCCTCTTCACTACGTCTCCAACCCCACCCCACTCAGCCTCCACTCCTAAACTGTATCCTCTTCCCTCTCCTTCTGCACCGTGCTTTTTCTCCTAAAAGCAGCTGGCCTTGGCGCAGTCTGACAGCAGCAAGGCTCCCATGGCTCCTTCTCCAGGTGCAAAGATTCCACCATTAGCAATTCATCGCTGTGTCATCAGCTTCCCCCTCTCCTTGGAGTCCTTTCAGGATATAACATCTCTAAAGTGATAGCACAATGATCTCTAAGAGTAATGCTTCTCCCTGGCCTTTCTCCTTTCTACCTTCTCTCTAATCCAATTGCCAAAATGCAGCCAGAAGGCTCTTCCTAAGATGTAAAATCAAATTGCACTGCTGTTAAGCCCTCTCGTGCTTCCCGTTGCTTGGAGCGCTGGGACTACCCTTTCCCTTCTGCTGCCACCCCATCCTGTCCCCTTACCCTCCACATTGCAGCCACTGATACTCTGCCATGCCTGGACCTGCCCAGCGTCCTAGCCTTCCTTCCTTCTGCTTCTGAGGCCAGCTTCCCCAGGACTCCATGCTGCTGGCTTCCTTGCAGGGTTTCTTGGTGCAACTTGATAAAATTAGCTTTCCACAATGCGACACGTCCAGCTTTGAAAAAGTCTCAGCCTGTCCCACGGGGGTCACCTGCCCTTGGCCTGGTGTTTCCCTAGAACCACCCACAGTGGATCAGAGATGCATTCTTTGATCCTCTGAGTGTGCTTAGGCCTTGGGCTGTTCTCAGCACCTCAGCACATTGTAATGCAAGTGAAGGAGAGTGATGCTGACAGTCGAGTGCGCACATATGTGTGTGTGTGTGTGCGTGCGCGCACGGGGGTATGTGGAACCCAGAGTCTTCACTTAAAGCTACATGCTCAGCCCTTTATTTTTTTTTTAAATTGCCCAGGCTGGGCTCAAATCTGCAATCCTACTGCCTCAGTCTCCCATCGTTTGATCACTATCCTGTTTTAACTGTCATTGGTAATAACCACAGTTACTTCCCTTAAAAAATAAATCAAAACAAATCCCTGTATTGTAAACCAGGATCTCTGAATCTTTAACATACACATAAAACACCTTTGAAAGTGTCATTAAAGCCGTATTTCCTTTTGTCAGAATGTTCAGCAGCCTCCTTGGAATAGACCTGGCTCAAAAGATAGAGAATTTTTGGAGATTTTAGTACAAGTTGGGTAGAAGAATTTCTCCCTTGCTACAGAGCACAGCGTAGAACAGATTGGGTGCTCAGTAACGAATTAATAAAATAAGTAGTTCATGAGCTGAGAGAGTAGAAAGAGATCTGCCCAGCTGTCACATGTCATTGCCACTGGTTGGGTCCCTGGCTCACCTCTGAGCTCCTTGGACCGCAGTGTAGTGCCTGACACACAGTAGGAGCTCCATAAATGTTTATTGGACTGAATGGCTTATCTGATGGCTGAGTCAGTGAAGCAGATGTAAAAAGAAATTGGCCCACTCTGAAAACTCCCTTTGGACATTAGCCAAAACTATTTCAGCAAATACTATTAGGATTAGAGATAACTTATTCACAGGGAAAAAAAATAAAATGGAAAGTCACTCTCTTTTTTCTCATTGGGTTTTTAAAAAAATCTTTTGAAACCATCCTCTGCCATCTCTTATCCATCAGCATCAAGTTAGCGGGATCTGTTGCTGTGAAAGTGCCTCCCTCAAACACATCAAATAAATTAATGCTGGCACTTTATCAGGTACAATTTCTGTTTCCATAAAACATCTTTAGGCACATAAAAAAACTACTTAAATGAGAAATAGAAAATCCTTTTCTTCTCCCCCATCCAGTCAACTCCAGAAAAAGCTGACATTTCTACAGGCTCAGGCCTTGTCCTCTCCTGCCCGAGCTTTTGTGCAGGGCCCGACGCAATTGCTGAGTCCCTCTCTCCTGAGGCTCTCTAGCCACCTGGAAGAACAGGACTGACTCACAGTGCTTCTTCAAGGTGGACCAGGTGGAAGGACAGGATAAAGGGAACAACGGAGGGACACAGGAGCTGAGCAGGATTAACTTTTTGCATATGCTTGAAAAATCTCCTTAGATCGTGTCCTTGGAGGAAGGTAGAGACATAAGCAGAAGCTTGGGGCCACCCTATGGATTCCCCAGAAACACAGTCCAGCACACCTATGCAAGCCATTATGTCCTTCACCCTCCTCCCCAAACCCTCCACCCCAGCACCACCCCCATGTGTTACTAATTCTGAACCTCTGATACACAAGGAATCCACTAGGCTAGTGGTTCTTAAATTGTGGTCCCCGGACCAGCAGTTTCAGAGTCACCTGGGAATAGATGCTACACATGCCAATTCTTGAGCTACTCCAAGGTCCCAGAATCAGCTACCTGGGGACTAACAAGCCCTTCACAGAATTTGTGTGTACATTCCAGTTTAAAAACAAAACAAAGAAAATTTGTCCTCCTAATTTTTCCAAGGAAAATTGATGGTAATTAAAGAATTTCCATCAATTTTCCTTATTCCCTTGTGGTCCCCACCACCTAATGACTGAGCTCACCATTTATTGTGACTCCAAAGTGTTTTCCAGATGAGGGAAAGAAAATAACATTTATGAAATGACAATCTTACTGTCTTAGTTACTTTTCCATTGCTGTGAGTCAATACCTGACATCCACAGGAAAAGAAAGGTTTAATTTTAGCTCACGGCTTCAGAAGATCACAATCCATTCAGGGGCGGCGGGTAACAATCAAAATACATGGCAGAGGCAGAGGTGGATGCAGCTTCTCACAGCATCACAAATTGGAAGGCAAGTTGACATTAGTTTAGGCTAGTACTAGTCTTCCAAGGAAGGCAGGAGGCAACTGATACATCCTTCCAGGTCTCAGCCAAGTTATTAGCCTCTCCTGGATCCAGGTGTGGAAGGTGTGGCCACTACATGCCATTAATCTTAAATTACATGCTTGTAATCCACCCCTCCAGTCTAGGCCCCAATCTACCAACAGCACATGGTTCCATAGACAATCCATAACATCTAAATACAGGAGATTTTGGGGGGACATTCCAGAGCCAAACCACAGTACTTACCTACCTCGTTCCTTTAATCCTCAAAATAATCCTCTCAGGTATTAACATTAGAACATTGCTATAAGTTGACTTGTGTCCCCTCTCAGCTCCTCATGCATATGCCAAAGCCTTGCTCCCAGAATATTGCATGCATCTGTATTTACAAATGGGAGTCTTAAAGGGATGATCAACTTTTTAAAAAAGACTATTAGGGTAAGCCCTAATCCAATCTGACTGGTATCCTTATAAAAAGAAGAAATTTGGACACAGAAACACCAAGTATTGTGGTTAGGATCTGGAGTGTCCCCCAAAAGTTATGGATTGTCTATGGAGCCATGTAATGTTGGTGGATTGGGGTCTGGCTGGAGGGGTGGATTGCAGTTGTTGGGATTAGGAGCGTGTGAGTTAAGACTAAGGGTGTGTAGTGGCCACACCTTCGTTACCCAGATGCAGGAGAGACTAAGACTGGGACTTAGACTAGTCTCAATTAGTCTCACTTGCCTGTCTGTCGGTGATGGCCTGAGAAGCTGCCTCCACCTCTCTGCCTCTGCCATGTACTTAAATTGCTGCCAGCCGCCCCTGAATGGACTGTGACCGTCTGAAACTGTAAGCTAAAATAAACCTCTCCTTTCCGAAATTTGTGCATGTCAAGTATTGAGTCACAGCAACAAAAATGTAACGGAGACACCAGGGATGTTCAGGCACAGAGAAAAGGTCATGTGAATACACAGGGAAAAGACAGCCTTCTGTGAGTCAAAAAAGGGAGACCTAAGGAGAAACCGGCTCTGTCGGCACCTCAATCTTGGATACATAGGCACAGGCAAAGACTTTCTGAACAGAACTCCAGTAGCACAAGAAATAATATCAAGAACTAACAAATGGAATTAGATCAAGTTAAAAATCTTCTGCACAACAAGAGGAAACAACCAAGAGAGTGAAGAGCTGACCTACAGAATGAGGAGGATTTTTTTCAGCTTCCCCTCAGATAGAGGGCTATTATAGGATATATAAAGAACATGAAAATATTAAACCCCCCAAAACCCAAAGATTCAACTTAAAAATGGGACAATTGTAATGAATAGACAATTCTCAAGAGAAGAAATATAAATGCCTTATAAATTCAAGAACAAGATGTTCAGCATCTTGTACTATTAGAGAAATGTAGATGAAAACAATACTGAGATTCTGTCTTACTCGGATAAGAATAGCTCTCATCAAGGACTCAAAAGCAACAAATGCTGATGGGGTTTATGGCGGCAGGGGGAACCCTTCTACATGTTTGTGGGGCTGTAAGCAGGTTCAACCACCATGAAAGCCAGTATGAAGAGCCTCACAAAAACCTAAAATTGGAAATTCCATTCAATTCAACTATACTTCATCTGGGTTAATGACGTCCTGCCATAGTGACACATACATGCCCAACAGCTAAATTATGAAAGTAGCCTTTGTGGCCAATCAACAGGCAAGTGAATAGAGAAAAAGTGTGTATATATACAAGGAAGTACTACTCAGCTATAAAGAAGGATATATTCAAGTCATTTGTAGGAAAATGGTTGCACCCTGAGACTGTAATCCTAAGTGAAATGAATCAGACACAGGTAATTAAATATTGCATGGTTTCTCTTGTATGAGAAACCCAGGATACAAATAATTTAAAGAGCAAATTTAGAGAAAGACGGCAGGAAACAAGGAAGTGGATTGGAAATTGGGAGGGGATTTAGGGAAGGAGGGGGAGGGAGGGGATGGAAAACAGCAGTGAAAATGATCAAGATGCAGTGTGGCTATATACCAGTTCCTCAAGATGAATGTACTTATTGGAGTTGCATGATGAACATATAAACCACCAAAGTATTGATAATATATAACTATTAAACAAAGATTTCCCTATTTGCCTTGTCACTTTCCTGCCCAGCTCCTATCAAAATGCTCACTCTCATCAATAGTAAGAACAATGATGTATCAATTGCAGAGTATATGTTGAAATCATCAGCCATGGGCAATACAAGGTGTATTGTGCCAGCACAATGCTCTTACTGGTTTGTAAGTGGTATCATTGGTGCCAGGAAGCAAGGAGTAGATCCACACTTCTCCAGAGATAGTGGCCAGAGGGGCCGCTCCAGAGAAATGTTTAAACATGTTGTAAGCTCTGTATGCGAGGATATTCATTATTTGGGCAGCACTGGCAGCAACCTGAGCATCTGTCAGGATAGAACTAAATACATAAAATCACAGCACACCCATGTACTGGACGAGGAAACCGGAAAGCACAAGACAGATATTACCAGGCTGCTGTGGAACTCTGAAAGAAATAATTCAGAAAAAGGCAAGACACACTTTAAATGGGTGAATTGGACAGCATGTGAATTATATCTCAATAAAGCTGTTATCTTTTTAAGAAAGTCACAGAAATGTGTTGTGTGCTACCATTTGTCATTTTAAAAGTGCATGCATAAAATTCACCTGTGTGTCCGTATTGATTCTCTGGATGGATGCACAGGAAACTAGAAGCGCACTCTGAGAGGGGAATGAGGTCGGGAGGAGGATGGAGCATTTCTCTTTTTCGCTGTAATCTCTGTGCAACTGAGTTTCCCAAACCATGTGCATGTATTTCCCTTTCAATGAAAATGGTCATTTTGCAAAAACAGAAGTGGGGAAATAAATATTTACCGAATGACTCCATGTGCCAGGCACTCTTCTCAATCATCCAATCCTAATTATACGCCCATGAGATACATAATATTCTTTTATGTATTTATTTAGTGGTACTGAGGAATCCAGGGCCTTAGCACTTAGCAAATCACCAGCTCCTTTTTTCTTTCTTATGAAATAGGGTCATCCTAATCCTTATTTTACAACGAGACGAGTTAGCTCCCTCTTTACACCAGTTCTCATGGGTAGGAAATTCAGCACCCAAGTCTACTGAACTTTACTAGATATTTCCCTCACTATCTTGAATTCCTAAAATCTTAGAATTTGAAATTCTCCAGGGGAGCCCTGAAGGGGGTTTATCAAGATAAAACAGGAGGAATTCTTTTCAAAACTAAAAATGTAGAGATTCTAAAGTCCCTGGCTGAAAGGTGACCCAGTGCATGTAAGCAAAGTTTGCTTAGGAAATCACATGTCCAGTCCCTGCATACTGTTGGGGCAGTGTCCTTCCAGTCAGAACCTCTTAAACAATGGGTAGGGGCTGCCCCGGCTGTTCAGAGGAATCCTCTTTTCAGGCCACAAAGGAAGTTTGCTTGAACACTTGTGGAGCACAGTGCAATTCATCCGTCCCGCTCTGAGTCATAAGTGGGTGTTTGATTACAAAGCAGGTGGAAAATCAGAAGGAAGGGTCAGGGATGGTGGTGTTGGTTGAACTTTGCTACCAGAGAGCCACTAGATTACACCAAAGATTGGCTGCTCACTGGGCAATTTGCATTTTACGCTGAGTTGCCACACTGTAGAGTCTACAGGGGATTTTTTTTTCTTTTTCCTGTAAAGGAGAAAACACCAGTGTCAAAGCTCGCCCTAGTCATGAGAACCTACAGTTTCCCGCTGCCCAGTGACGGTTAGCAGCTCTGAAAAGAAAAACGTGGATTGGACTGATCTGAGCCCAGTTTCTAGAACTGACTTTCCTAAAGAACACCTTCCTGAAGGACATATGTCGCTTAATCTTCACAGCCACATGGAAAACCCAAGGAAATCACTTGTTTCTGAAGGTAGAATGCTGGCGGAGCTCACCCTGCTCATTCTGAGCCGGAGCAGTCTGGACTCCTCTGGGATTCTGGGCTGGCATTGTCAGGGGAGGGGCCTCTCTGGCCTTTACTCTTCCTTACTCTGCAGCTCTCCTGAGGCAGGCTGGCATGTCCAGACGTGGACAGACCGTGGGAGGATTTCAGGCAATGACAGGAACGGAACAGGAACCTCAAAACTGTGGTTGTTACAACACAGCCCGTTTGCTGTAGTCCCGAGTCCCTCCTATCACATGAGACCCCAGGAAAGGACGACCCTCACTGTATTTCCACCTGTTTGCTCCCCCTTGGGTCCCCACTTGTTTGTTCTTGCATTCATGTATTCAAAAATATTAGCTGGGCGTGATGCTGCACACCAATGATGCCAGCACTCTGAGAGGTTAAGGCCAGCTCAAACCCAGCCTGGGCAACTAGCGGCCTAGTGGGACCTCGTCTCAAATTTAAATAAGTGAACAAACAAATAGGGCTGAGGATGTAGCTGTGAAAGCCTTGGGTCCAGTCGCCAGTACCACAGAAGAAATAAAGAAAAAATGAAATAGCTATTGTGTGCTACCATTGAAAATAAAGCCTGGAACCAGACCGGAAGTCCCTGCTTTCCTGGGCCTTTCATTCTGGTGGGAAAATAGATAATAAATACTTACATAAAAATAACCCGTGGTGACAGGTAGTAGGCAAAAGTTAAAATGAAGAGGTAGAAAGGGATTTCTGACTTTTATTAATTAGCCATTTAATGCCAAATCCTTACAATTTTTATGAAATACGCGCGTGAGCACATGCACACATCCATACACACCCACACGGCTATGCCCATTTTAGATAGATAAGCTGGAACTCAGATTAGGTGACTTGGCAGAAGTCACAATGGCCGGGCAGGATTCGCACTCAATTCCTCGTGGCAGGATGCCTGGGCACCCTGCAGCTCTGTAGAATCCAGCAGGCTTCTTCAGCCGGTGGCTTCTGTTTTCCCTAGGCACGGTGGCACAGGGCTTCTCGATGACAGCAACACTTTCCCGGGGCTTGTGCCATCCCAGAGCAGCAAGGCCCGGGACTGAAGAGCTCAGAGGCTGGTGACGAGGCTGCTCACCCCGGTCCTTACAGACCTGGTGTTCCGTGAGTCGGCCACGCCGGGTGCTCCCTGTCTGCACGTGCAGCTCCCTTTCCGGAGCAAGATGGCGGCCAGTGCCTCCTCGCCCTCAGCCCAGCTCCCGCAGGAACTCCCAGGGGTGATGTGCACGGGTAGAAATCAGCCCACCGGGGGAGTCTGCTTCTCTCCCCAAAGATCTTGACACCTGAGTGGAGGGTCCCAAGTTCTAAAATGACTGGAAGGTGAGAGAAGGTTTGAAAGCCCTGTAATGTGCGCCACCCCTGGTCTTGCTAAGACGCGGATTGTCTTTGAATTCCACACGGCAGCCCTCTCTTACCGTGTATGCAAGCCCAAACGGGACTCCTGCTCGCAACCAGAGAGCCCTGAGTAACGTGCAAGGCTGAGGTCTAGCGGCCACGCAAGTAGAGAAATCAATATGTAATTACAAGGCATGATAAAACACCATGACGAAACGAGCGAGGAGCCCGCGAAGGCTCAACATGGAGACCAACTTTAGAGTGGGTGGCCAAAGAGTCTTTGAGAAGATTGTATTTAAATTGAATCTTTAAAGATAAGAGTTCGCTATGGAAGGAGAAAAAACAATATTTCAAGGAGTGGAGGAGTGGCACAGAGTTTAGAGTGCTTGCCTAGCAGCTTAAAGCCTTGAGTTCGATTCCCCAGCACCACATAGACTAGGTGTGGTGGTGCACACCTATAATCCCAGCACTCAGAAGCTGAGGCAGGAGGATTGCCATGAGTTTGAGGCCAGCTGAGCCTCCAAAGCTACAGAGAGAGTTCAGGACCAGCCTAATCTGGACAGTGAGATCCTGTCCCCTCCCCCCCCCCCAAAAAAAATCAGAGGGAAAAAATAAAAATGTCTCTGAGCAAGGAAGAATTTGGTATAGTATGGAGACTTAAGTAAGTTAGTGGGGCTGGACCAAGCAGAGAGACAGAGAGCACTGTTCTCTGACTTGAGTATGGGGCAATTTCTTCTTCTTGGGTAGAGTGGTAAATGTTTGTAATTTTCTTCCTTGAAAATGGACAACATGGATGTAGGAGCATCGCCCAGTGGTTAGAGCACTTGCCTAGCATGGGCAAGATCCTGGGTTCAATTCTCCAGCACCACATAAAAATTACCTGAGCATGATGGCACACATCTATAATCCTAGCATTCGGGAGGCTGAGGCACGAGGATTGCTGTGATATCGAGGCCACCCTGGTCTGTAGAGCAATAACCTGTCTCCAAAAGAAAAACTGGGCAAAATACATCTTAGCATTTAGCTGTACCATTGAGCACACATGTGTGTATGTGTGCCTGTGTGTGTTTGCTGAATCTAACATAGAGTCCTATTCGAGAAAGTTCAAATTCATTGCCCACCTATAGGAACTTCTCCTAGACTATCAACTCGGTAGCTTCAGGATTAACTTGGATAAGCCAGATTTTTAAAAAAGTGTCCTGGGCTTTGGCAGACCCTTAGAGTCCAGACATAGAGTGGTCAGGTGGTGGTGGAGGTTTAGGGGTGGAAGGAATCGTAAAAAAGGTAGAAACAGAGGCAGGAGATGGAGAGAATGCTCTCATAATGTCCCCATCCCTGTTCCCTGCAGATCAGGTCACCGTGGGGGGATGTGGCGTAGCTGCCCGTGGCTGCATAACCAACCTAGAAGCTTCAAACAACACCCACTTTTTAGCTTACAGACCCATAGTTTAGAAGTTGGGCATGTGACCACTGGGTTCCTGCAGTACCCTGATGTTGAAATCAAAGGATTGACTGAGGCTGTGCTTCTCCCCCAGGTCCCACCCCACCCCCATTGTCAACCTCACTGGCTAGGAGTGGAATCCTTCCTTTTGGCCATGGGACTGAGGACCCCCTTTCCCGCTGGCGGTCAGGCAGGATCCAGTCGATAGCGGGAGCCTCCCTATCCATACGTCACAGCATGAATGTTTGCTTCCCGGTCATACTGCGCATGTCTTGCTACATTTTATTCTGCTACCAACTGGAGAAAATTCTCTGTATTTAAAGGCTTGTTGTATGATTAGGTGAGGACCACCCCCAAATCTCCCTACATTAAAATCAACAGGTTAGTAACTTTACATCTGCAAAATCCATTCACCATGTAAAATAACAGGAATAGTTTTAAAGTTAAATCACAATAACTATTTTACATAAGTAGCAAAAGAACCCCCCCCCCCCCCAAGGAGATATCTGTAACTAATTCTGGTTTGTATTTCAAAGAGAACCCAAGTCTCAGGAAAAAGACCAGGGGTGAAGATCGTGAGCCATCCTGCCTGTCCCAGGACATCATTGGTGTTTGCCAACTCTCAGTCATCATACAGTGATTTAACCAAAGTTCCCTTCTCAAGTGTGCAGCTAAAGAATAATGTTTCTTCCTCCTGATCTCTCTTCCTGCCTATTACCAGTACAATCATTTCCTGTGGCTGCTGTAACAAATTATCACAAACTCAGTTTAAAGCAACAGAAACGTATGCTCTCAACCTCTAGAAGTCTGAAACCGAGGTGTCAACAGGGCCGAACTCCCTACAGAGGCTCTAGAGAGGTACATGGCCTTCCAGCTTCTGGTGGCTGCAGGTATTCCTCAGCTGTGGCTGTGTTCCTCCATTCTCTGCCTGCATTTCACATCACTTCCTCTCTGTAGGCTGTGTCTATACATTTTCTTCCTCTCTGATACAAAAATACATGTAATTTCATTTAGGACCCGCCTTGATAATCTCAGATGGACTCTTAAAATCTCATATTAATCATATCTTTTGCTTTATAATATTCACTTCTGCCACATAAGTAATATGCGTGGTTTCTAGGTATTATCCACAGACAAGTCTTTGCAAGACTGTCTTCCAACCTCTTCACCCCATCCCACGACCATGTACCATGTAACCGATTACGAGATGACAAGTGTTTGTGCCATCCTTACCTGTGGTACACTCCAGGATGCTAAGTGTTTTGCTCTTTCCTTTGCCATGAAAAAGAGATAAAAGTTTTATCTGACAGCAAATGTGATACCTGTATTCACTTGTGCAGCCGTGCAATCTTGGTGGCAATATCCACAGATAAGCCGTCTTAGGTGCTAAAACTCTATCCCTTGGGAGAGCTTTATGAACCTGCATCTTTTTTTTTCTTCATTTTTTCCCCATTTTACTGATGTGTATAACTGCAAAACATAAAGTTTACATTGATCTTGAGTATTTTGTGCACATACATATCATGGCAAAGTTACAAATCCTTTCCTTCTCTCTTTTCAACTCTCCCTGAACCCCTACCTACTGGTCTCCTCAGGCTACACATGAACTTGGGGAGCAGACATCTGCATGGACCATGCATGTTTTTACCCCATTTCTAGGTACCACAGGGAGACTTGGGGCTGCACGTTCTGTTTTTTAGGGTTCTCTTTGAAATACAAACCAGAATTAGTTACAGATATGTCCTGGGGTAGGGGTCTTTTGCTACTTATGTAAAATATGTATTGTGATTTAATTTTAAAACTATTTCTTTAGAATAAAAGAGCTTATAGTATGTGCAGGCTAAAGAAAAAGTACTCCAAAAGTAAAATAGATTATTAAAGATTGAGAAAGGTGTGGGAGGAATAGGGTGGGAAAAGGTGACTGGGTTCTATCGGTGCATGCTGTGTGCTTATATAAGAAATGTCACACTGAGCCCCGTTAATATATACAATTAGTGCATGCTAACAAAATTTAGTCAGAAATTATGAAAAGAAGTTCTAAAATCGACATCATGTATACAGATTATTTTTCAATACATTTCACAACATGTGACCTGTAAGAACTTTTTTTTTTTTTGATACAGGATCTCATTTCATAGTACAGGCTAGTCCTGAGTTCACTAACTCACTATGTGGTCCAACTTGGCCTGGAACGCATGGCAGTCCTGCCTTAGCCTCTGGATGCTGAGATTACAGGTGTGCATTACTGTGTCCAGCTAATTTTTATGCGATTCTGGGAATCAAACTCAGGGCCCTGCACATATTAGGCAAACACACTAAGCACTAAACTCTGCCCCAGCCCCCAAAGAACTCTTCAAATGTGATGATTTGGGGGCAGGGAGTATGGCTCAGTGGTAGAGTTCTTGCCTACCATATGCAAGGCCCTGGCTTTGATGATTTCTCCTTAAACCTGAGGTCTGATTATCCTTATCTACACCCTGGAAAGTCTCTGTGTGAGAAAGAACAGGAAGAATAATGAGAAAAATAAGCCCACATTGATTAATCACTGTGTTCTACAAAAAGCAACAAAGTCTCTTTGTAAAAATGACCATTGTTCTGTATTCTGAGAAGGATGGGGCCCGGGGCAGGCAGGCTTACCCCGAGTGTTCCCTCAGTTCCCACTGCCTGTTAGTTCATCGTATCATTTCCAGTGCTCAAGGCATATTTATTTTTATGACAGACTTTAAAATATTGTTTGAGAAACATATCATATAAAAAGAGCATAGATAATATATATGCACCACTTAAGATTAATAATAAAATGAACATAAAGCATTTTTTAAAAGAAAGTAGCAGTAAGCAGAGAAAGGCTTAATATCACTGGGGTATGAAATATTTGACATTCTATTGTGGAAATGCCAACACACAAATTATCCTTGTTCATTTTTTATTGCTGTAGCTCTATATTTCCCCATATAATCTGTGCAAACACTTTATCAGAAATGGTAGAGGAAAGAAAACCCATTGTTAACCATTCCGGATAAAGTAATTTGGTTGCTGATATAACAGCCTTTGCAGTTGGCTGGTTACGTTGTTTGCTACATTCAACAAGGGGCAAGAATAACATACTGAGAGCAGTTATAAAGAAGCAAAGTATAAGTTAAAAAAGCAATATGCCATAATATTTTAACCTCCCTGGTGTCTTCTATTTGAAGCCCATTATAAACATACTAATGTAGCATGGCCCACTGACGGTTTGGGCCAGCGTGCAGTCCACGAGGCACTGACTGGATGGCTACGGAGCAGCTGAGACACGGAGACCACAGACAGGGCTGGGTCAAATATGAACCAGATTGTGATAAACCTGTCTAAAACCCAGGCAGTGTGGGAAGAGGCTGGCGTTAATCTCTGGAGCCATGCCCTGGGCTAGCAGCCTGGCTCTCTGCCACCTCGGGTGAGGAGCCCGGGGAGAGTTCTCACGCCTTCTTGGGCCTTGGTTTCTTCATCTGTAATGAGCAAAGGATAATGATATGATAACATGAGTTACCATCTGTAAAGCCCTACAAGAGAACCAGGCCATAGAAGTGCCAATTTGCTGGACTCACGTTGGCATAGAATCCTGACTCCTTGCCCCTACAAGACACAGCCTGCCCAGGTCCTGCACCCTGCCTGACGTCCCCTCCTCCTCTGTGACTTCATTCCAGTGTCACTGCTCTGCCTCCTAAACTGTCCAGTTAGTTCCTGTTTCCTCTGCCTGCGCTGCTTCTGCAGACCTCAGCCCAGAGCCATCTCCCGGGAGCACCCAGGGGGACAGAAGCCTCCATCTTCCGAGCTCCAGCCACTCGGTACCCCCTCTGCTGTGCCTTCCTTCACTGCCTCCATTGGCTTTTGAGATTATCGTATTTGTGTACTTGTTACGTATGCTTCCCCCCAGGTAGAGTGACCCACTTTTCCCAGTGTGCCCAGGACCTTCCCAGTTTTAACTCTGAAAGCCCCTTGTTCTAACACACACGAGCCCCAGACTGACAGGGAAGTTAATCAAGTGTGAGACCTCTGGGGTCTGGGGCTTTGCCTCATTCACACCCATCTCTGGTGCCGAAGTAGTCACCCCTCAACACATACGTATGGTGTAAGTGAAAAAAGGAGTAAGCAAATGATGAAAACAGAGACTTGGTGGATGACTGTCCCTATAAAGTCGCCATCATCCCATTTGATGAGAGACCTGGGAATCCTCCGTTGGTTGTTTGCAACACAGACAACGGGCAGAATCCCCTAGGGCGGTGGTGGCACATGTCTGTCATCCCAGCCTAGGCAAGAGGATGACAAATACAAGGCCATCCCAGCTACTTGTGAGAACTTGTCTCAAAATAACATTGTTTAAAAGTGGGTAGCAGCTGGAGATACAGCTCAGTGGAAGAGTGCTTTCCTAGCACATGCGAGACCCTGAATTCAATCTCTAGTTGCAAAGAAAAGTAGGCAGAGTCAACCCCACAGACGCTTTAACCCCTCAGGCTGAGCGCCTGCTACCCAGCATGCTCCCTGATGTTTATATTCCTACCTCCATAGTTACCAAGGTGCCTCAGAGGCCAGCAGCTGGTTTGCATCGCTAAATCAACACACACACAGTGGAGACCCTGGGTGATCAAGGCCAGGTGGAAGTTCTGGAAGCTGACATGGCTACACATGTCATTTCCTCATGGGCTGAGTGCCTGGAGCTAGCGTGTCACACAATCAAAATTGGCTTGTCAGAGCTCTGAGCTCTGTTTCAGCCTACAAGCCGTAGAAGCAGAAAGGACTTACAAAAAGTCTGGGGACTGTGCAAAACTGGCCTTTTCTCTCCTGATGGTGACCAAAAAACGTCCTACCATCTGGCTTTCTGGTGAAGGAAATTATGCACACGGAGATGCAAAGGGAGGAACTCCCCCTGAACTTCAGGTAAACTCTGTTAGGAATGACCTGGTCAGCGTATTATTGCTAGGGGCGAGTATCCGTCTTGTGTCACTGCAGAAGCTGTCCTTAACCTTTTCTGTTTCTGAAATGGGAATGGTAATTTCTACCCAGGCTTACGAATATTTTACGTTGTGATACGAAAATCAGCCCCATCTTCTGGGTTAAAGGAAGTAAACTGCTCCTTCTCAGGAGGGGATGTGTTAAGCGGGTCAGGTCATTCCGGTTGAGCAAATAAATCAATTTTAGTTGACAGGTTTGTTTCCTGCTGATCCTAAAGTTTTTGCGACTTGGAGAATTTACTTTCTCCTAATCTGCAGAGTCAGTGGGGACTACAGACTATTTGAAATCGTCTAAAGAAGCACAAGGATTCATTACTATAACTTCTTAACATCGGACAGTAAGTCATGACTCAGTGTCACCCAAAAGATTCATACACATAGCACATAACATTAACACACTAGCTTCCGTGAGGTTATCAGGGTAATACTTCAGGATCTATTTAAACAAGAGGGAGAAGGGCAGATGTTGACATGTGTGCCATGGAGTGAAGATCATCCCCAGTTGGTTATCACAAACCAAAGTCTAGTTGCTCCTTCAGGGAAGTCCTTCTAGGGCTCCAATTTCTTGTCTCACACTAAAACCTGTCCTCTCTCTCCCCTGCCAACTCTATGGTATAGGGCGACCCTCCCTCTACGCCCTTGCTTGTCTTGATGCTTGGACTCCTCTGACCTCCCAGAGCCCTTTATGTCCTCACTCAAATGCTGCCTCAAGACATCCCCTGCCACTCCTCCAAGGAGCAACCCTCCAGACCCCCTCCTCTGATTGCGGCTACTACTGTGCTGGTCCCATGTTACAGCAATTTGTAGATCCCTTTTCTTCTAAACAGTAAAATTCCTGGAGCCAGGTCCTGAGCATTGCTAATTATCACAGTTTCCTGGAGCTTGGCACTGTGTGATGAGTGCTGGAAGGGCTTGATAATTATGCGTTGAATTAGGTCCAAATGCAGGAGAGTCTAGGGAAAAAAATAAAATAAAAGCAACACCTGTGGGAGAGCCTGGGTCAGAGAGAGGCGTCCTGTCGGCAGTCAGGACAAAGTCATCAGTGATTAGATTGGCCTTGGTCCTCAGACGAGCACGCTGTGGTTAACGTCAAAACTGTTCTGCATGGGTGACCACACAGTTTGTGTTTGGTTTCAGAGTGTCGTTTATCTGGAGGTGCAGAATTTCAGCTGGCCAGACTACCTCTTAGGAGTCTGACTTTGTACCAATGCCATGCTAGGAGAGCCTGGTACCTGAGTCCTGGACGTGCCCTGGAGCATGGCCTAGTGGGAAAAGGGACCAGATATGAATATAAATCAAGAGCTGTGGGGATATATTTGATCACAAGAAATCACACAAGGGAAAGTCTCTTGTCTCCATGGAAAAATTGACACCCTTCTCCAGCCAGCTGTGTGAGTGGAGAAGAGATGGGGAAATTCGTAATAATTTGCAAGTTTGCCCAGAGGATGGATTGTGTCATTTTTCCTGCAACAATCTGTGCTGCTGGCTGACAGCATGGAATTTCCTCCTGGATTGAGTTGGCAACTGCTCTCAAAAATAGCCAATTAGTCTGTGCAAAGCTAAAAACAGTGGCTTGCCTGGGATCTGCTGGACAGATGAAGATGGAGCGCAAATGAATTTCTGCATTAGGACTGCTCTGCACACTGATCTCTTACAGTGTTTGGCTTATTCGCTTTGATTTCATCCAGCCCGCTGGCTTCCCTGGTGACTTGTAAGCTAGCCTGACCTCTTGACAGAAGTTCTGGGTCAGTCCTTTCCTGGGCCCAAGTCTACAGACTCCCAGAGCGCCTCTCCCTTACAGGCACCTATGAGACAGTGCAGTAACCTGGGGAACGTTTCCTGGGTCCACCTTGGAGGGAAGCTTTTTGTGATGCCACAAGCAACTGAAACCAGAAAAGTCAATGCCTTCTAGATGGACCCGATTGTACAGCTGTGACTTCCTCCCAGGGCTGGCAAGACTGCTCATTCATAATGTTT
The DNA here is from genome assembly GCA_004027205.1 of Ctenodactylus gundi. NCBI lineage: Eukaryota > Metazoa > Chordata > Mammalia > Rodentia > Ctenodactylidae > Ctenodactylus > Ctenodactylus gundi. The sequence goes on from PVKB01000135.1 coordinate 977,678, forward strand.
CATGTGGCTTTTTTCTGACCCACTTCCCCTGGGAGAAGCTACTTAAGTACCCTAAAGCTGCCCTACAAATACACATACGGCCTGATGAGACAGATGAGCAGGACTTGTTTTCCTATCTCTTATATTCTAGCCCAGGCCCACTTTGACACACAAGTGCTTTCTGTATAATTTGACTCTTGCACACCTGCTAGAATGGAGTTGTCAGATAACACACAGGATGCCAATTAAACATGTAATTCAAACAAACAATGACTCTTTTTTCGTAAGTCTCAAATACTGTGTCGGGCATACTTATTCAGAGGCTGCCTGACTTATGATGGAATTACATTCTGGTGAAACTCATCAAAAATTGAAAATACTTTAAAACTGCACTTAATATACCTTTTGTACTGAACGTCACAGTTTATCGACATAGTGCGCATAGATTATTAGTTGTTACTGTGGTGATCATGACTGGGGGATAGGGCTTGCTGCCACTGGCCACGCATCAATCCCAGAGAACGATCAAAATGCAAAGTATACTTTTTGCATATGTTTTGTTTGTACAGCATCAAAAGGTGGCAAAAAAGAGTTAAACCATCAAAAATCGGGATCATCCAAACTGAGAGATTATTTGATCTTTATTTGAAATTTAAATTGATCTGAGGGCTGGAGGAATGAATGGCTCAGCTGTTAAATTGCTTGCTTAGTGCTAAAGTGCTAAATCAAGTGCTAAGTACCCGAGTTCGATTACCCAGCACCACATAAACTGGGTGTGGTGGCACATGCCTGTAATCCCAGCAGTCTGGAGGCTGAGACAGGCGGATTGCCCTGAGTCCAAGGCAAGTCTGGGCTCCATAGTAAGTTCAGGACCAGCCTGGACTGCAGAGCGAGACCCTGTCTCAAAAATAAATAAATAAATCTGTTAAATTGTTAAACCTGTTAATTGTTAAACCTGGCAGCTCTAGCCAGGCAGTTCCTGAGCTTTTTCATTCCTACCTGTCGTCTGTTGATTCATCTTGATGGCAGGAGTTTCTATGATATATTAGTTAGCTGTTGCCCCCAAAATACTGTGTGACCAAGCACCCCCAAATTCAATGGCTGAAAGCAATAATTACTTGTTCCCATGGATTTGTGGGTCAGCTGGCAGCCACCTGATGTAGGCTGCTCTAGTTGGGGTATCTCTGGCTCCTACGAGTCTCCTCCTTCCTGAGACCTGTGGTGTAATCAGGGCAGGTCCTTATCATAGTGGTAGCAAAGGTGGGAGTGAAGAAGACCTCACAGGTAAGTGTTTTCCAAGCCTTGGCAACTTCGCACATGCTGGTACTCTGCTAGCCCAAGCAAGTCATGTGATCCAGTACGAAATCAGCACACAAAACTGAAGGAGACAGCTGTAAGAAGAGGCAAAATGCTGAACAGTCTTTCGTATTGGGGAAAGACACAGTCACAAGCCAGGGAAGTCGAAGGTCTTATCCCCTGTGTCACCTGCCAACTAGAGGGCCTTGCAAAATCTGCGCTCCAAACCACTGGTTCCTTCTCATGAAATAGAGTTGTGTGATTTGGCCGAGTAACCCCTAAATGGTAGCTATCATCATCATCAAGGATAGATACAATCTGGTGAGGGTGTGGCATAGAATGGCCAGCTCTGAGAGTAGTACCCTGGGACTCCTGTAGGGCCAAAGAGAAAAAAATGTGAAGAGTTCAGCCACCTGAGAACTCCACAGCAATTGTCCAGGGGGCTCAGGCTACTGCTCAAGCTGGTGGCAACCTTGACAACATCCATGTGGTCCTGGCTTTTTACAGGTGCAAGAGTTGTGGGGTCATGGACAGATTTTGGAGGAAGGTCTTGGAGAGGAGGCAGTGTGCCCTTGTGGTGGAAGGGGGTCAGTGCATAAAGTTGTAAACAAGAAACTTAGGGTGCAATGGAGTCCTGGAAAATTCAAAGATGCCAGAAACGTGGGCTGTCAGCTGAGATAAACTGCAGGCTCTCCGTAGATCCAGCCCAAAGGAGAAAAGATGGAAGCTGCAACCGAGGCCACCACGCTAAGGGGCGGGCCGCCCACGCCCTCTGGAGCACGCATCTCGCCACAGTTTGCACAGAGTACTGAATGCAGATTTAGAGAATTTAATTTAACTGCAGGATTTGGCTATTGTCCTTCTGGGTTTCATTCGTGCTTTGGGCCAACCACTCTCTATCTTCCTATTCTCCCCATTTGGAATGGAGTGTTCACCCTGTGCCATTGCATGTTGAGAGTACGTGACCTTCCTTTGATTTTCACAGTCGCTCACAGCTGAGACTCTGCCTTGTTTCTCAGAGGAGACTTTGGACTCGGACTTTGAGCAGTGCTGGGACTATTAACACTTTGGCAACTCTCAGGAAAGGACTCGACACACTTTACATAAGGAGGTGGACACGAGTCTTTTGAGAGTCGGGGCAGAATGTTAAGGTTTGGATCTGGAATGCCCTCCAAAAGTCTCATGTATTTGGATGTTGTGATTACCTATGGATACTGTGTACTGTTGCATGGGGAGGCCTGGCTGGCAGGGGCAGATGCTTGGGGCTTGACCTGAAGGTGTGTATGTTAGCTCTTCTGTCTGCAATGTGTGAAGAGCTTTCTTCTGGCTCTGCCATGTGTTCCCACCATCACCAGCTGCCCATAAATGAACAGAGACCTTCTGAAACTGTGCGCTAAAATAAATCTTTCCTCCCTTAAGTTGTGGATGTTGAGTATTCTGTCCCAACAATTAAAAAGTAACTAAGGCAGATACTGTGCTGCCAGTTTGGACCAGTTGCTTCTGCCCCTCTCCCTAAATACCCACTCCCACAACTAATAATATCATAAGTCAAGTCTGTACCTGCACTACTAAAGAGTTTTGGCCAAGTGTCTTAGCAGTTTAGACTCCTCCTGAAATCACTGCCTTTTCCTTCTCACCTGTAAAGCATTCCGCTTACAGGATCTGAAGGCTTATTTTCTAAGAGCTTAAGTTTTGGTTTCAATTCTTGTCTTTTCTACCTATCAGCTGGGACCTTGAAAAAGTTACTGAAGGATAGTAATAGAACCTACCTTCAGAAATGGTTGTTTTAAAAATAAAATGTGTGAATTTAATGCAGTCTTGTTTGTAAGAGGGCTTGTCACATTGTGTGGGCTCCATGCATGTGGGCAGGAGGGGTCATGTAGTTTGGTTGTTCTATTATTATTACATTCTGAGATGGTTTCATGGTTGCAATCTCTCTCTGGGGTTATAGTTCCTTTTTTTCTATTTCCTGTGCTTCCTGCATATTCTCTTTCTCTGGATCGTTTCATTTCTCTTTGTTTTTGTTTTTATGTTTGTTTTTCTCAAATGTCTGGTGATCTTTGGTTCTATGTTCCTGTTAAAGAGAGACATTTAGGACGGTCTCCAGTGACTCCCACCTCCCGCTATTGGCACCATGTCATTCCCTCCCACATTGAGCAGAGCTGAGTAGTGTAAGCAATGTGCTATCACAGTGCTACAGCAGAATAGACAATTGCAGCTTCTACCTTGCTGTGTGGCACTGCTGGCTCTGGTGAAGCCAACAGTCTTATTGTGAGAATATTCAATCACTCCAGTGGAAAAGTCCATTTGGTTAGAAAATGAGGCCTCTTGGAGCAAACAATACTTACTAACCAGGCACATGAGTGCTCCATTTTAGAAGTGAGTCCTCCAGCCCATCACTTCTTCAGATTACTTGCAGTTTCGGCCACCATGTTGACTGAGACTTGATGAAAAACTCAAAGCCAGAACTACCCCACTACACTTCTCTAAAATTCTTGACTTAAAGAAAATTTGAGATGATGAAGGCTTATTTTTCCTTCACGGCATTACATCATAAGGTAATTTATGACTCAGCAATAGATAAACAATGCAGGAAGGGTAATTTGCTGGCTGAGTTGGAAGAAGGAATCTAGCTATATTCATCAATTAAACTTTCAATCAATTCTATCTAACTTTAGCCTCACCATATACCCCAGCTTTTAGAGACATTTGGTCATCAAATTCTGAACTTTTTAGAGTTCTGCCAAGCATATCTGACCTTAGTTCATAGGAAGTGTCAATGTCTTTGTTTTTCTAGGTTGGTTATCATTTTTCTATTTGTTTCCCTTTTCCAGAACTGTATTGATATTGCTCATCTGTTTTCAACTTGCCTCTTTTTTCTCTTTGTCCTTGTAGGTTTATATTATTGTTTTTCATTTATGGACTTTGAGTAGGATGTGAAGTGAGAGTACAGTTAATGTATGTGCTCAGTCTGCTACATTTTAGGCAAAAGTCAAAGGTGATCTTTAACCATTTGGAAACCCTGCATGGCTGCGGGAGACCATGGCTATAGACACTGGTTTTTTTTTTTTCACTTTGATTTAAGTTTATTTTTTAATTTTTGCTTGTTTTCATTGCTGGGGATTAAACACAGGGCCTCACAAATGCTAGGTTAGCCTTCTGTTACCGAGCTATATCCCCCAAACTTTGGCCACTTCATCCTAAGAAGACTAGTGGCATAGACAAAGTGTGTAAAGGACTCAGAAGACCAAGAACTTCTGTATGCCGCAGTGCTGCAGTGCAGATGGTGGAGATCTAGCCTAACCCGTGAGGAGGAACCATATAAGACGGCTAAAAGGAGAAGCCTGAGGAGATGCAAAGAGCAAAATCACGTGATCAGAAATAGGTTGAAACTTGAGGTGGAAACAAGGCATGTAGAATGATGTTGTGCGTGTAATTAAATCCAGATTAATTCCATCCTCAGGAATTAATACGTGAGGATATTAAAAATCAGCCTGTGGCTTCAAAGAGTATTATCTTCTCCAGAAGATGAGGACGAACATTAACAATATACATGACATTGTAAGACTTTAGTAGAAATCCATGAATTAAAGAATAGTCTCTATTCTACTTTTCTACATTATTGCTCTAAATAGGTCTCCTGGGCCAGTGGAGCAATTGGGTGTGTATTTCTTTTATTTTGGAGTGTTCCCATTCATTCTCATTCTTCCAAAAATTAATAGAAGTAGATCTAGGGTTTGCAAATATTTCAAAGTAAAATAGAACCCTATTATGGAATATTATGAAATAATTAAAAGGAATGTGATAGAACTAACTAAGCATACTAAGGGAGAAACAATTCCAAGAAATAGTACTATGTAACCAAAAAGCAAGATGCAAATTAACATGACTAGTGTGCTGCACTTTGTATAAAAACAAATGCCAAGTTCAGTCATATAAAATTCATATATAATTTCCAATTTTCTATTTGGACAGACAAAAGTGATAATATCCTATAGTTCAAGCCAATATTATGACTACATGGAAGGGTACGCACCCAGTCATGAACAGTGATTCCTCTCAAGAAGGCCTGACATCCCAACATTTGTGGTGGTGGTTAAAAGGAATTTTAACAGTAACCGGGTTTTCTTTATGTTTATATAGACTTTTTAAGAGCGTAGTTTTCAATTTAGTGACTTAACAAGAGACTGTCTAAAAATAAAAAGGTGAAGCTGTAGCTCAGGGCAAAGGCCCTGGGCTCAATTCCCAGTACCACAATAAACAAACAAACACTCAGTTTTATATTCACAGTGAAACTCAGCAGGAACTATGGCATTCCCATGTATCTCCACACAGCTTCTCTACTATCTACACTTCATACCAACATGGTACATTTGTTACAACTGATGGACTATATTATTGACACATCATTTTTCTCTAAAGTCCATGGTTTCCATTGGAGTTCACCCTTGGTGTTGTACATTGTATAGCCATTTACATGTATCCAACATTATACTACCATAAAAATTAATTTCATTGTCCTCATAAACCTCTGGGCTCTACCTCTTCCCTCCTTGCCTTCAGTCCCTGGCAACCACTGATCATTTCCTTGCCTCCGTAGTGTTACCTTTTCCAGAATGTCATATAGTTGGAATCATACAGTATGTGGCTTTTTCATATTAAATCATGTTATAATACATTAAAGGTTTCTCCATATCTGTTCCATGGCTTGAAATCTCATTTCTTTTTAGTGCTAAATAATATTCCATGTCTGGTTTACCAGTTAATATTTATCTATTCATCAATGGAAGGAACTCTTGGTAAATTTAGACATTAAGAATAAAGCTTCTATAAACATTTATGTGAAGGTTTTCGTGTGAACGTGTTTTTAACTCCTTTAGATAAATTCCACGATGCCCAAATGCAGCGTCGTATGTTCAGCTTTGTAAGAAACTGACAACTTGATTTGCACACTAGCTGCATTTTGCACTCCAACAGCAATGAATGAGAGTTCCTATTGCTCCCCATTCCCATCAGCATTTGATATTGTCAAGGTTTGGGATTTTGGCCACTCTAGTTAGTAAGTGTATAGTAGTATTCTTTGTTGTTTCACTCTGTGATTGCCTAAGGACATGTAATGACATCATTTCACATGCTTATTTTTCATATTAAAATTTTTCCTTAGCTAGATATCTCTTCACGTCTTTTGCCCACCTTATAATTAGATCGTACATTTTCCTATTGTTGAGCCTAAGAGTTCATTATAAATTTTGGATGAAGGTCCTTTATCTGGGGCTGGAGGCACAGCTTGTCTAATTCTCTTGACAGAGTCTTTAACAGAGCAGAAGTTTTTAAATTTAATGAAATCCAGCATATCAATTCTTTCCATATTGGTTTGTGATGTTGATATATCTAAAAAGTCTTTGCCATATCCAAACTGACTAGACTTTTCACCTATATCATTTTAAAGTTTTGCATTTGGGTCTGTGATAACATTTAAGATTAATTGTGGCAAACAGCTGAAGGTGCCCAGATTCTTTTTTTGTTTTGATTTTGCATGTAGATGCCCAATTGTTCCAGCACCATTTGTTTGAAAAACTATCTTTGTTCCATTATGTTGCCTTTATTTCTTTGATAAAGGTCAGTTAATTATATTTATATAAATCTATTGCCATCTGTTGCTATGAAACAAAATCTCTGCATTCCATGTATTTATCTGCTTCTTTGCAGTACCCCCTTGTCTTGATTACTGAAGATGTATAATAAATCTTGAAGCCAAGTAGTATTAGTTGTCTAACTATTTTTGTCCACTATATTGTGTTGGCTGTTATTGATTCTTCATTTCTCTATTTGCATTTTTAATCCGTTTGTTGATATCCAAAAAATAACTTGCTGAAGTTTTGATTGGATGGTATTGTATTGACTTCCTAGATCAAGCTGAGAACTGGTACTTTAACAATTTGAGTCTTCCTATCCGTGAATATGAAATAGTTCTCCATTTCTTTTATCAATTTTTAGTCTTTCAAATACTTTTTCTTGAGACAGTGTCTTCCTGTGTCACTCAGACAAATCTCAAATTCACAGCCTGCCTGCCTGCAGAGTAGCTAGGATTACCGCAATGTGTCACCAGGCCTTACTCATTTTTACTGTACTAATGTCAAGAGTATTATGTTTTTGATTTCAGATTCCTCTTTACTGATGCTTCATAGAACAACAATTGCACTTTGAGTACTAATTTTATATTCTACAACTTTGCTATGAACATTTATTATTTCCAGGTATATTTCGAGGATTCTTTCAGATTCTCTATATAGATAATCATGTCATTTGTGAATAAAGACAGTTTACTTATTCCTTATTTATTCCTTGCTTTGAATGACCTTTTCTTCTCTTGCCACATTAGCTAAGGCTTCCAGTAATGACATTGAAAAGGAGTAGTGAAGAAACATTCTTACCTTGTTTTTATAAAATACACTTTCATTACTGCATATTAGCTTTAGAAAATGTTGAGGCTCATTGTGTTCTTGTTCTTGATTTTAGTAGGAAAGGATCTAATTTTTCACTGGAAAATATAACTGTAGATAATTTGAATGTCTTTGTTATCCAGTGAAGAAGTTCCTCACTATTTTTTCTTTTTATTTATTTATTTACTTTTTAAAATTACATAATACATCCCTTTCTTCTTCCCATACTCCCACACCCATCTACTTCTCATCTTCTCACTTTCTTCTGTATCTCTTACTTTTTATGGTTTGGTTTTCTCAAACTAGAGAAATCATATGACATTTAGTTTTGTGGGTCTGATTCATTTTACTGAGCATAACGGTCTCTAGGTGCATCCATTTTCCTAAAAAGGACTCAACTTTGTCATTCTTGATGGTAGAGTAATAGTCTATTATGTATGTATACCACATCTTCTTTAACCAGTTACCTGTACTTGGGCATATTGACTTCTTCCAAGATTTGGATATTATAAATTGTGCTGCTATAAACATGGGTATGCATGTATCACTCTTGTGTGATGACTTCAACTCTTTTGGGACGATCTCCAGAAGACTTATTTTGGCGCACATTTCAGAAGGTCTCAATCCATTCACAGGTGACTTGCTACAGCGGACGGTCACAGCAGAGGACCTCACTGGAAAAAGCTGGTAATTCCATCACAACAGGAAGCAGTGTCAGGGAAGGGTAGAGCGAAGAGGAAGTGAAACCTCCCAAATCATGCCCCAGTCATCTGCCCCTTTCTCTTAACACCATAGGGAATCAATGAATTAATTCATTCATACACTTACCTTCCAAATACACCAGGCTTTGCAGGAACATTCCAGATCCAAACCATAATCATTTTCTAATATTTTTGTTGAAGATTTTTTTTGCCATTCGTGAGAGATGCTAATTTGTATCTTTTCTTGTATTGATTTTAGATTGGACATTAGAGTAGTGCTGGCCTCATACAATGACTTTGAATTCCGTCCGCTTCTATCATCTAGAAGAGGTTGTAGAGAACTGATAAAATTTTTTCCCAAAAAGTCTGGGAGAATTCACTTATGAATCTATATGGGACTAGTGTCTTCCATTTTGGAAGGTTATTAATTATCAGATCAGTTTCATTGATAGATCCAGGCCTATTGAGATCATTTATTTCTTATGTAAGTTTTGGCATTATTTTTGTCTTTCAAAAAATTGATCTGTTACATCTAGTCTGTCATATTTGTGAGTATAGAGTTGTCATATTATTTTTTAATTAATTCTTTAAAGCCCATGAAATCTGAAGTTATATCCTGTTTTTGACATCTAATATTAATAATTTGTGTCACTTTTTTGCTAGTCTGGCTAGAACTCTATTAATCTTCCTAAATAAGCCATGTTAGTTTCATCAATATTCTCAATTTCTTATTTTTAGCTTCATTAATTTGTGCTCTGATGTTTATTAAATTCTCCTGCTTACTTTGGACTTTATTTGCTTTTATTTTTCTCATTTCCTAAAATGTAAGTTTATATTAGTAAGTGTTATGATTTGGATCTGGAATATCCATCCCCTAAAAGCCTACTAAGATGGTATTTGGACACAATGGGATACCTCTGAAACCAGGTGATGTTGAGAGGTAGAATCCTGGCTGAAAGGATGCTTGGGACTTGACCTGGAAAGATTGTGTCAACTTTTTGAGATTAGAAAGGAGCCCAAACTTTCAAGTGGGTGTTATTGTCTTGTGAGCCAGGAAGTGAAGAAGGGGTTTGGGGGGCCCAGCTGCCAGCTTGAACTAAATAAAGGAAGGAAGAAGAAACATTGTTGCAGCTTCTTCCTGGGAAAACTCTGGCCTTTCAGCCTTAGTCTCCAATCACCAACTCACACTTAATTCACTTGGCTTTCTCTCTGCCATGTTATGAAGATATTTTCTCCAAGTAGACCTCAGCCATTTTTTTCCCCATTATTCCCAGCTGCCCATGAATGGACCATGTGAGACCTTCTGAAACTGTGAACTAAAATAACTTCCCTTCTTTAAGTTGTGGATGCCAGGTACTCTGTCTCAGCAATGAAAAAGTAAATAAGATATTAACTTTATATCTTTCTTCTTCCTTTTCTTCTGCCTTCTCTTAGTCCTCTTTCTCTGTTTCTCTTGAATCCACACTGAGTATAACCTCAGCCTATTACTATTTTTGATTCTGAAACAAAGTCATGCTAATTGTTAAGTTACCAGGAAGGCTGGGCTCAAATTTGCAATTTTCCTGCCTCAACTTCCCAGAGTACTGGGATTAAAGGCCTTCCATGCCACTTCTATGTCTTTTCCTCTTCTTTTAAAATATACATTCAACACTCTAAATTCTCCTTTAAGTGCTACATCTCACAATTTTTACGTTATCATTTTCATTTAGTTCGAAATATATTTTTTTTAATTTTTGCTGAGATACATTTTCTAATCTATGTTATTTAAAAGCATATTGTTTAACTGAAGATGTAGTTTAGTAGTAGACCATGTTCTTAGCTTGCATGAAGCCCTGGGTTCTATCTCCAGAACCATACACGCATACACACATAGTGTATTATTTGATCTCCAAATATTTGGGAATCTTCCAGCAATCTTTCTATTATTAATATCTAGTTGAATTCCATTATGATCACCACACGTGCACACATGGTATGATTTCTACTCTTTCAGATTAGCTAAGGTGTGTTTTGTGACCCAGAATACATGGTTGTATGTTCCAACTAAGCCCAAGAGGAATGTGCAGCCAGCGGACAAAGTAGTCGATAGACATCAATTATATCCAGTTGATCAATGATCTCGTTAAATTCAGGAGCTTTAAATTAAAAAGCAACAAGGGTCAGAGCAGAAGGCACCAGTGGGAAGGAACCCTGCAGTCATTGCCATGGGCTCACCAACTCAATCTTCCAGTCCAGTTGATGGTGAGGAGCTACAGCAACCCCCTGACCACAGACAGTGAGGAAGAGGTACCGAGGGATGGGCTGGGGCTGGGAGAGAGCAGTGGAACTGGGTCTATGAAACCTTTCCAAATCAAATTCAAATTACTAGCAATAGGTGGTTGAAGCCCAGGCAACACTGCTCAACTACGATTATAATAAAAGGCATGGAGTTTACATTCCAAATCTAGGCTTGCTTTATTAGATTAAGCAGCTGAAGGCTTAGCCTTGGGTTTTTGGGATTTGGTCACCAAGTCATAGAACCAGAGGTACCTACCAGAAAAAAAGAAAAGCATAATAAACGAAACTAGTTTTCTAGTCTTTGCTTTAAGATATTTTCTTGCTATACTATTCCTCTTTCTGGGGCTGGAAGAATAGCTCAGTGGTTAAAGCGCTTGCCTGCTAAGTCAAGTGCTAAGTACTTGAATTTGATTCCCTAGCGCCACAAAAACCTGATGTGGTGGAGCATGCCTGTAATCCCAGTACTCGGGAGGCTGAAGCAGAAGGATTGTCCAAGCCCAGCCTGAGCTCTATAGTGAGTTCAGGACCAGCCTGGGCTACAGAGCAAGACCGTGTCTCAAAAACAAGCAAATAAACAAACAAATAAATAAATGTAGAGCTTATTCCCTCTTTCCTAATGGAGATGTGTCCTAAAATAATCTTAAATTCAAGAAGAAACTACATCAACTAAAAACTGCCTATGAGATTAATCTGTAGAGCAAAGTACAGATTAGCCAATGTCATTATAAGTAGTTCTATTCAACATTCTGTCCAAAGATCTTTCCTGTGTTCTTGTCTTTGACAACTCTCATTCTTCAAATGATGAATTCCCCTTATAAGGAGGGCTCAGGGGCATTTAAATTAGAAGCTGAGGCGCTATCAGAGTCAGTGGCCTCATTTTCCAATTTTAACATGTTAGTCTGAGTTTATGAAGATATTCAAAATTAGTTTCTGGGTACCGTTCTGTATGCAAATTACCGGGATTTTTGTCATTTTTATGACATCTCTCATGGTATAAATTCCTCTAATCATTTGTAGATCTCAGAAATTTCCTCTTATGTATTTGAAAATAATTTCTCTATTGCGCCTGTGAAAGCTTCAGTTATTTTCAGAGGACTCAAACTTATATCTAATTGATATGGAGACGTCCACCATTTCCTTTAAATGTTTGATAGGGAAATAGTTGTTTTGTACACCTGAAAATATTTTAGAGACTATAACTTTTCTTTTTAAAAAATAGTTTCCGAAGCCTATGGAAAGCTAACTCATATAATGTCTCCTTCCAACAAGGCACTATTATATAGCCTTTCCATATACATTTGCCAAAATCTTCAAAAATATCTAGCTAGTTTAAATTTCTTTCTACAATTATACACTTGGTATCTTTCTCAGAGTTCCTGTGTGTATCTAGAGCTACCAAAGAAACATCAAAGATTCCAATTTTTATTTCCACTTGATATTACAATGCTTCTTTTGGGTGAAGCATCGCTTTATCTGGCGGTCCTTTGTAAGGGCAAATGCAGCTGAGAGACTATGTCATCAGGTGACAGTCCTGCCATCCTCCTTCCTCAGTGACCACTAGGATGGATCCTCAGGGAACAGATGAGAAAAGGCAAACTGTGGCTTATGTTTCAATTAAATTTAGGTTCAGCTACATGAAACACAAAAATCTAAGATTAAAAAAATAGCTTAAACATGGAGGCTGGGGAATAGTTCATTGGTTGAAGTGCTTGCCTAGCATGCTTTAGGCCCTGGGTTCCAATCCCCAGCACTACACAGAATTTACCTCTGCTGGTTGTGCACACCTGTAGTCCCAGCACTCTGAAGGCTGCGGCAAGAGAAATGTCATGAGTTCAAGAACAGCCTGGACTGCAGAGCAAAACCTTGTCTCAAAAAAAAATAATAATAATGATAATTAAGAATGATAGAAGCCTGTGTCATCTATGAGAAAATTCTGAGGGAGGCAGGCATCCAGAGCTGATTTCATCAGTATATATATATATATATATATATATATATATATATATATATATATATATATATATGAATGAAATTACATTTTACTAATGGAAAACATCAAAATAGTAAACACAGCAGCTAAGGTACCGTAAGTCTCCTGCTGATTTAAAGCAGCTTGAACTCAGCCATGGCTCTGCAGTGCGGCTGGGCGAGGGCGCATGCACCGCAGCAGGGCCCTTTAAGCCTGTTGTAGCGGGCACTCCGCTTCCTTTTGCCTCCCTAGAACAGCCCAGACTTCGGGCCCCAAAGTGCTAGTTAGTGTGTCGGCTGTTTCCTGTGTGTGCTGGGCTCCTGTCTCACAAAATCAGAGAATGCAAACACGGACAAAGGAGCCAAGGGGTAGGAAGGGTATTTTATTTAGGAAAAAATAACATAGAGAGAAAAGCTTCCACTGGTCAGTAAAACCTGAGGGATGAAAGCCTTCCCTAGCGGAAATCGCTCCGGAAAGAAGGATGCCTTCATTGGTATTTCTGCTGCTTCAATTCAGCATCTGGCTTCTGTGCGCAAGGCTGCTTCATGGTCCAACATGGGCTGCTGGAATTCCAAGTCAGAAGCGCACGGAAACAAAAAGAGGTCCCTCCCTGCTGAGTCAGGGCCCTAGAGCTGGCCTGTCAGGGAAACCCAGTGAATTCACAGTGGTGACAGGGAAATTATATGGTCATGTCTTAGCAGCAAGGGAAGCTGGGACATTGTGTGTGCGTGGATATGGGTGTGTGTATGTGTGTGTGTGTACACAGGAGTGAGTGCTCGTGTTTCTGGCATATTTTGCTGAGGATTAAAACCCAAGGCCTCTTAGCAGCCAGAAAAATACTTCAGCACTGGGCCACACCCTAGCCCTGGGAAGTCCGTATTTATTCTTGGTCATAATGTAAAGAGTAAATAAAGAGGAAGTAGTAGAGAACAGATACTGGGAGTGGCACCCAGCTATCTCTGTGTTTGGCAAGACGTGAAGGTCAAGACTGGCCTTGGGATAACATCCTAGCAGACGTGTCTCTACCTCTCAAGAGGACGTCTGCTGCATGTGGTCTTCCCTGCTTTGTCTGGGTTTTTCCTGGCTGGAGGACAATCCTAAGGACAGGGGATCTGACAATTGTGTTTACTTATCCAGAAGCCTCAGACCTAAAATCAATACAAAACTCAGGAGAGTTCCCTGAGCATGCTGCATGTGGGTCACACGGATGCCCTCTAATAACCCAGTAGAGTCTGTGCAATGAAATGCTCTTCCCTGAGGGGCTTGTGGGCCCTGCCGTGGCTTAGGACAGTGCTCCTCAAACTGTGTTTTTCCAGTTTGTGACAGGCCATTGTGTGCTCCTGCAGTGATGGCCTCAGGAGTGCAGCAGAACGCACCTGGCCTATTGCTTATTCTAGATGAGTCCTCTGAGCACAGATCTGGGGGTCACGTCAACAAGCCCTGCATGCGTTCCATGACCATTCTCATTTTCGGGGGGACAGACCATCCGGCTAACTCCGCAAACCCTCCGTTTCAGTTCCTTTGGACTGCTACAAAATTTCCATAGAAACAGTGGCTTAAAAAATAGAAGTGAGTTCTCACAGTTCCAGAGTGTGGGAAGGCCACAGCGGAAGGCTCCGGCAGGCAGATTCAGTATCCGGCTCATGGATGTGCCTTCCTGAAGCAGCCTCACTTGGTGGAGGGGCAGCAGAGCTCCACAAGGCCTCGTTTGGAAAGGCACATCTCCACCTCTTTACCTCCTAGAGGCCCCAGTTCTTAACACTATTGCATTGGGAATTAGGTTTCAGCACATGAGTATGGGAGGAAGTAATGTACAAGAAATCAGATTTTCTTTCTTGGTGGGGTGACTGGATTCTGCCCAAGTGACACTGCCCTTTTGGAGTTTGGGTGATGAGTGAATGATGTAACTACCCAACGCCTGGAGAACCACAGGAGACGGGCAGCTTTTCCCGGCTCGGCTCGTGCCCAGCCTCCTGAGCATCCTAGCTGTCTGCTTGCTTTCCACCCTCCAGGACCTCAACTTCCAGTAACTTCCTCTTTACTTAACACAGGCAACCTTGGTGTGTAGCCTTGATTCATGGACTTGCACACAAGGCCACTACCAAGGCACCAGCTATTATCCACATCGTCCAGATAAAGAAACCAAGGCCCCATGTCACTTATACTTACTGCCAAGTGGCAGGATGAGGATTACAGCCAGTCAGTGTCACCCATGCAAGGAGAATGGCAGCATCAGAAGTGCTGTCACTGCTGTCACCAGGCCCCCAGCTGCCCTGTGATGTCATCTCCATGGGCCCACGGCCATGGGGAGAAATGCATAGGCCCCTTTCATAGCTCTGTTCCTCCTGATAAGGCCAACGGGGGAGCCTGAGCGATTCCTTCTCAAACCTCTCCATTCTCCCAACAGCTGAATCCTACATTTAACCCACTTGCTTAACCATTCCTCTTTTCTTCACATCGGAAATAAAAACCTAGCCCAGAGCACAATATGATCATCTGCGTCTTTCGGTGGCTTAGTTAAGCATTACATTTAAACCCTTATTCTGATCTTTGTTTCATGTTTACAGAAGTGGATTGCTTTTATTCCTCGCCCCTGACAGGGATAATCCCTTTGGAATTTAAGCTTTTAAAGAGTGGCTCTTTGGGTTATTTGAAAGGCAGCCCTTGGGACATTCCCTTTGAACACAGTCCTCCCCCTTCAGAGAGAGTTCAAGGCTGGCTCAGATGCATGGGGACACACACCTTGAGGGGGCGGTGGTCGCAGAGCTGTTTATTTGTCCAGGTTCATTGGCCAATGGAACATGAACCAACCCAGAGGAGGATTACGGTGTGCCGGGGCCGGGTACAGCACCCACAGCCTTTTCCATAGATTTTTTTTTTTTTTTTTTTTTCTCACTTGCTTGGGTTTAGGCTCTGAGCTGCAGCTGGGGTCTCTAAAAGGCCCATTACAGCTCGCTGTGGTGTCAGCGAAGGAGCGAAGGCTGCTTGGGGCCTCAGCTCAGCTTCCTTCCCTCTGCCAGTCCAGCCATCTCCAGCTTCCTTCTCAGGCCTTTGATCACAAGGGTGGTCCCAAGCAAGCACTCTTCCTGGAATCCCACCCAAGTGGGCGCCCAGCAGCCCAACCTGAGAAGCAAATCATTGGCATACAAATGAAAACTCTATGTAATAAGGCTGGGCTTATAACATGAGTTTTTTTGAGTCTTGATTTACCCTGCATCCATCACTGAAGTCCTTTCATCTCTGTGTCTCTCATGTGTATCATTTGGAAAGAGAAAGCCCGGTGGTACAGCTACTGTTCCCTTCTACAGGAGCATCAGCCAAGGACAGACTGAACAGGTTTCCCAAGGTGACACCCTATGCCAGACCCTGCAGGCTGGCTCCAAAATCTGCTCTCAGGGCTCCATTATTACCTGCCTGTCCTTCCTCATCCATCTCTGGACTAAGTTCTACCTACCACACTGGGCTAGGAGGTCAAGGATCATAACTCCATCTTAAACACCGGCATGGTCAGGATGGTAAAAATAAGTATAAGAATGTAAGAGAAAACAGTAACATCTGTCTGAATACAATGGCAAATCTCAAACTTTTCTAAAGTTAAAACTGTGACTTTCAGAGCTGGAGGAATAGCACAGCAATTAGAACACTTGCCTAGCAAGCACAAGGCCCTGAGTTTAATTCCCCAGCACTACATAAGCCAGGAGTGGTGACACACTCCTGAAATCCCACCACTCAGGAGGCTGAGGCAGGAGGACTACCATATTCAAGGCCAGCCTGGACTATTAAAAAAAAATGCTGACTTTCGTGGCAGTATAAAATAGTAATAAGCTAGACAAACATTTGCTAATTAGTCTCCTAGGGTGTGGATGGCACATACCTTTTGGAGGCCACCATTCAACCCACTATGCTCATTAATGAGGCTGATACCATTCACCAAGATGATGAAGTTAATTGGAAAGAAAATTTCAGGACCAGAGGTTTATCTGGTTAATAAGCAAAGGTATGCCGAAATAACTCTGCACACATTGAGTGGTTAATGTCTCCCAGGGCGGTAAAACGGAAACTTCTGGGGTTATCTTTTCTTGCTAACAGAAATCTACCAGGCCAAAGTCCATATGTTAACATGTGACTTCTCGGATTCTGGGCCCTACTCAATAGTACATCAAATAAGGTGTATCCACTAGGTTAAGGTCCTTCTGTAGAACTTTGTACCTGGATGAAATGCTCTTTATCTGTGCTCTCCAAACCACTAGATATATTTCCAGTGTTCACATGTGGCTATAAACACCCAAAGTGTGACTCATGAAATTGTGAAGCTGAATTTTTACTTTGTTTTAATTAATTTAGGCATCAGGTGGCTCGTGGCTGTAGCCTTGAATGTTGCAGTGGTACAGTATTTATTTAAATAGCCCTCCGAAGGCCTCCTAGACAAGGCTCTGATACGGAACTGAAAGGGTGTGCTACTGCCAGATCTCCAAATTGTCATAATTTTCCTTAGCACAGCACCTCAGACTGGGCAAACTATGTAGAGAGGTAGAAACTGGAGAACTCACAATGGCCAGTCCGTGACATCAGGAAAGCATTTCCCTAATCAATCATTACCCTGTTGCTAGAACTGTGTTGTAGAAGAAGACTGCTGGGTGGGATTTTATGCAAAATCTCTTAATATTTAGATATTTTTAAGTGTTTTTTCTTTCTTTTTTCTTTTTTCTTTTGTTCTTTTTCTTTTTTCTTTTTTTTTTCTTTTTTCTTTTTCTTTTTTTTTGAGAGAAGGTCTTGCTCCATGGTCCAGGCTGGTCCTGAACTCACTATGTGGCCAGGCTGGCCTTGAACACATGGCAATCCTCCTCCCTCAGTGCTGGGATTACAGGTGTACGCCACCACAGCTGGCCTTAATATTTAGACATTAGCCAGAGATCAGTGGCCTCTACTCCATGGGGAACTGGCACTTGCAAAGTAATCTCTCTTAATCTGCTGTATTTCTATTGTCCCTTCCTTTAATGCCATACCAATGAGCACAATGTATGGCACATATTATGCCAGGAATGTAACCATGTGACTATTACACTGTAAACCAGGTATACAGTATATACCAGGACCATAGTAATGCTGTACTGTCGTATCATTTAAGTTGGTAAACATTTACGGAATGCCTACTGAATACTGGAGACTGTCCAGAAAGCAGGTCATGATAAGAATGAACAAGATGCCATCCTCATTCTCAGGGGCTCCCGTTCTGACAGAGACACAACACAAAGTCCTTTGTGAAGTGTGACTGTGAGGGCCAAGGCTGCAATCGGAGGCAGAGACGTCACCAACTGAGCAGAGCCTCGAGTAGGAGCTGGCCAGGTGAAGGCCGATGGAACGTGCACCCGGAGCAGGGCACCCTCAGCAGCAAGGTGCACATGCCCAGGTAAGAGAGAGACATGTCCGTGGGTGCAGCCCAGGCCACGAGGGAGATTTCGAGCAATCGGAATAACCAGAGTTTAAAACCTGAAACCAGAAGTAGTAAGAGGTAAAGAGAGGAAGCAGAAGTCAGATAAGGGGAAGGGTCACAGTCTCTGCTGCGAAGGATGTCCTAGACCTGACCACGACCCATGACCAAGGAATGAGGCCAGGCTTCGTGAGATAGGCATTCGGGGAGGCTGAGGCAGGAGGATCTCAAGTGCTCACCAGCCTGGACCCTGTCTCAAAAAGAATGTCTCAAAATCAAAAATAAAAAATGAGGACATGTAGGTCAATGTGTGGCCCTTGGGCTCGGTCCGCCTTAACATACACGCACACGTCATGGAGTAAATGGACAGATGAATGCACACATGTGACAAATACCCTCCAAAGCTTGGCGTTGAGGACACTTAGGCTACTAGCAGTTAAAATTGTGGAGTCTTCTCATGGGGTTCACGTTCCAGCTGAGTGAGAGACATGGTGAACAAATGTATAAAGAGACTGGAACAAGAGGGAAATGTCTGGGAGCTGGGAATCAATGTCAAGAAGCAGCCAGCCATAGAGTGATCTGGATTCTAGACGGACACAGAATTGCAGATTCTAATACCAAGATTCAGTTAGTAACATTGTTTTTAAAGGTAAACTAAAAAAAAAAAAAAAAACTAAGTAGGAAAACAAAGAATGTTTGAAAGTAAAAGATAATTAGTTTCTAATCTGACTACCTTAATACCCTCTGTCTCGGTTACTTTCTCATTGCTGGGATGCCTCACCTGATATCCATAACTTTAGGGAGGAAAGATTTATTGTAGCTTACAGTTTTGGAAAGTCATAGTCCATTCACAGGTGGACAGTTGGAAAATGATGGAATCACATGGTGGGGGTGTAGCGAGAGCCAGAATCTGTTCTGGTGCTCCGGAGACAGAACCTCATGGAAACACAGCAGAACAGAGATAGTCTGGGACTCACCTCCCACCAGTACATAGTATCCATAGGAACATGAGGCTTTTGGGGGACACTCCTGATCCAAACCATGACACCCTGAGTGTATTTCCTTCAATGAGGCTTACGTGCACATGAATTTTGTGTAATTGAACATAATCAACTGTATATATAATTTTGTACTCAGCTTTTATAAGCATTTTCTGTGACAACCATTAGAGACCTATCATAATTTTAAAATTCTGTTTTATTGCCTATCCAGTGGATCTAACATATAATACTTTAACCTTTTTAACCTTAGGTTGTTTTACAAATGTTCATGCTTAGTGATACAAACATCTTTAAACAAACACACACATTTTTTTCCCTTCTTTCATATCATTTCCTTAGGATACAGCTCCTGAAACAGGAACGTGTTGGGAATACTTAATCTTAGATCTTTCATTACAAATTGCCAAACTATTTTCCAGAAGACATACAGAAAGAAACGTTGGAAGAAGGGAATAGGAGGAGAGTAGAGGAAAAGAGAGAAAGAATGAACAAGAATATAAGCAAGCAAACATATGAACCATCATGCCCTGCTGGGTGTGCAGCATGGTGCCTGGCATACAGTGAGGGCTTGATAAAGGAACAACTGGCTGTCGCTTCTCGGCCTTTTGGCTATGATAAGTGTATGTCTTAGTTATTTATTTGTTGCTGTGACAAAAATATCCAATATCTACAATTTAAGGGAGGGAAGATTTATGTCGCTCACAGTTTCAAAAGGTCTGTCACACACAGTCCATTCATGGAGCAGCCAGCAATGGTGGAGGCAGATGGCATAGGCTGGATGGAAGCCAAGCTGGTCAGGAGCAAAGTGCAGTCTGCAGACTGGCTAGACTACAGCTTTCTCAGGAAGAAGCTATAACAATGTTGCTTCTTCTTCCCTTCAATTAGTCCAGAGCTGCTCGTTGCCCCCTCCTCCATAGGTGGGTGCTCTTCTTCATTTCCTGTTCTAGCCGTCAATAACAAACACCTCAAAGCTGCGCCCTGGGCAACCCCATCTCAAATTGATACAGTCCCTCCAGGTTAAACCACAAACATCCCCCAGAGACTGGGTTCAGTCTCCTCCCCTGTTCCAGCCAAGCTCTGCCTCCCAACAATCCACCCTTCCAAACACAGGAGGCTTTTGGGGGACACTCAAGATCGAAACCACAGCAGTGTGGGAACCAGTGGTTGATTTCCGTGCTCAAGTTTTGCAGCTTGAGGATTGCCTTGCTGTTTTCCGAAGGACTGAAACAGGCCAGTCAGGAGTGAGTATCTCGCATCACTCTGCTTTGTAGGTTTTGCAGGTGGTTAAAAAATGAAAAACTAAACAGAAGCCAGTGAAGATTGGACCAAAAAGGCAGGCTGAGCACATGCATGATCCTCCCCCCCAGCCCCTGGGAAAGACTTTAAATATACGCATCCTGAAGGCACATACTCGTGCTAACTTGCCGTCACTGTGACAGTACCTGAAATGAAAGTAAGGAAGGATTTAATTGGTTCAGATTCCGAGATTTCAGTCCATGGCTACTTGGGCCTGTTGTCTTTGGGCCGTAAGGCAAAAACATCATGGCAGGAGCATGTAGTAGAGTAAGCTGCCCACTTCATGATGGGCAGGAAGCAAAGAGAGAAAGCAGGCAGGGGTCCCACTGTCCCCGTCAAGAGTTCACTCCCAATGACCTCTCTTCCTCCTACTAAGCCCTCAGCCCCACTTTGCAAGGTTCTAGCACCTCCTAGTACTGCCACGGGCAAGCAACCAAGTCTTTAGCATACAGGCTTCTTAGGGACATTTAAGATCCAAACCATAACAGTATATGAATGTATGTGCATGAGTCCCGCCTAGACCCATCCCCAAACCCCTGGACCCAGGCTGTGGCAAATCGATGCATTACCCACACAAAGCCCTATAGGACCTCCCTTTACAGATGAATACAGTCTTAAACTGGGCTCTGACGGAGCCTCCCAAGCCAGGTTTAGAAGTTCACACCTGTAATCCCAGCACTCTGGGAAGCCTGAGGCAAGTTTGAACCCAACATGGGCAATTAGCAGTTTAGTGAGGCCCTCTCTCAAAATAATATGATAAAAGTACTGGAGATGTAGCTCAATGCAGATGCTCAGGGTTCAGTCTCCAGCACAGAAAAGGAAAAGAAAAGAAAAAAGAAAGAAAGAAAAGCTCCCCAGATGAAGGTTTATGGAGAGCTGATTTAGAATATTTTCAGGAGATGCAGTATGAATAGGTATCAGTTCCCCAGTTGAATGTAATTATTCTGTATTGCAAAGATGTACTAATGATGAGAATAATATTGGGGGGTGGGGATGTACGGAAAAGAAAAAAGAATTAAGTGAAAAAATCTAAAAATAAAGGAAAAATAAAATATTCTCTGGAAGAATGAGTAGGCACGAAAAAGCAGGGCCAGGAAGAGAAGAGCCACCCAAGGTGTGACAGCAGAGTCCTTCAGAGGGCGACATTGGAAGAATGCCAGAGTTCCCCGGAACAAGTCCCACTGCAGAGCCCCATCATGCAGGGAGGGACCTAGAGGATTTATCACCCTGTACCCATCAATGTATAAATTGTCCCCAAGGGTGTGAATGAATCCCCGGTGCTTGTGGCTCTTGGTGCATACTGGCAGAATGCCATCCAGCAGACTGAGGCGTGGGCTGTGACAAAGGCATAGATACAGAGCCATTGGGAATGCAAGCACAGGTGGCCTGTTTAGACTCACGTGGTGCAGGAATTAGAGGGCAGGTAGAAGAAGCTCTGAGGCTCCTGCTTCGAGCTCACAAGAGGAACTGCCATGAAAACTAACCAAAAAGGGATCATCAAATTTAAGCATCGTAAGAATAAACACTTGGGAAACACAAGTTATTGAAAAGCACAGAAGTTGTCCCTGGAGTAAGTTTAATCAATGTCTTCGTGAACGGAGAAGGAGGAATTGTGAAATTTCTGAATAGAGGTCCTGAAGATTAAGTTTTTGATCACTGACACTGAAAAGACTAACTAGCAGAGCAGGGAAGCAAGCTACAAGACTTCATGAACTAAAAAATTCCCTGGAAAATGAGAAGTATTAAAGGAAAGTTACAAACGTGAAAACTAACTTCATGAGTTTCTCCACCCAACTAATGGATTTTTAGGATAAGATGACAAAAAGGATGAGAGAAAATACTTTTAATAACGTTATCGGTGGGAAGGTATGGGAGAGACAAACTGGAGAGGGGAAGGGCTCGTAACATTGGTGTGGTATATATATATATATATATATATATATATATATATATATATATGCACAAAAAACTCAGCTTCATTGTAAACATTATGTATTACATATGTCTGTTAATAAAAATGGTGGGAAAACAAGATAATTGGGGAAAACTAGTCAAAGTGAATGAAATATATGAATCCTCAGAAAAAAAGTACCCAAGACCAAAGCAGAAAAGATTTTTTTAAAAGCCATATAAATTGTGTAACATCATGGTGGAATTTCAGAATACCAAAAAAAAAAGAGAGAAAATTCTAAATCTTCCTCTGAGAGACAGGCCGATTGTGCACCAGCTGGGAGGGAACCAGCCAGCGCCCTGGCCTCACACATCTCATTAGCCTCAGGTCGGTAGGAGACCATGAAGCCAGCTAGCTCTTTAAAATTTTGATGGAAGAAAGACTTTACGTGAAAATATCATTCGCCTGAGAGCAAGTATGGGTGTTTCTGAAAAGCGCAGGCTCAGAAGATTTGCTATTCACAAATGCTGCTTGAAAGGACTGCTAAAAAAACAAAGTCTGACAAAACAAAATTTAATTCAAGAAGCAATACCACGCTGTCATAAGAAAACAAGCTGGCAGAATGTAACATTGAGAACACAGGCCTTAGTCTCAATTCCCATTACGGGACGCTTACTGTACAAACACAACCAGCAACAAATAGTAATGTTGCTTACAATCGTCTTCAAAGAAAGTGCAACCAAAGGACATTTGCACATGGGCAGCCTCCATGGTGCTTTAATGAACATCACTGAATATTGGTAAATGCCTGGAAACCAGTCATGTGGTAACAGTTCAATTTATATGAGGGTGCAAACTTACAGTGGAGAG
Source organism: Ctenodactylus gundi (assembly GCA_004027205.1). NCBI lineage: Eukaryota > Metazoa > Chordata > Mammalia > Rodentia > Ctenodactylidae > Ctenodactylus > Ctenodactylus gundi. The sequence goes on from PVKB01000135.1 coordinate 1,000,832, forward strand.
AACCGCATACCTAAGGCATTTGTCAAAGGAGCCAACAGTCTCTGTCCGGTGGAAAGCTGTTATCCTGGATCAGGGTCACAGGCCACTAGTGTGTGTTCTATCTCCTCAAACCACAGATTCTCTCAATTTGGTGGGTTAAGAATGAATTTGTATAGTTTGCTCCTGTGGTCTTTCTATAAAAAAGCACGATTTTTTCCACCCAGACTTGCCAAAAGCATTCAGACCTTTAGCATGGACTGGGAAGTGAAATTGAATAGCAAACAAACTGGAGTCAGGGAAGATATTCCTTGCTTAAAAACAAAGAGCCCGGGGTGGGAGGAATCGCTCAGTGGTTCCAGTGGGCCTTGAATGTCTCTTTAGGTAGAGTGAGAGTGGCCTTGGCTAGGACGCTGCATTCTGTCTCCCTGTCAGGAAGCTCAGTGACACCCCCCTCCAAAGGGATTAGAGGTTGTTAATTACTTTATGCACAACCTGGAAGAGCTCGCTGCAGCACTGCAGCTGGGCAGGTTCTCTAAAAATAGAGCCTATAGGTTATTTTTAAAAACCCTCATCAAGAGATCATGACCATGAGTCACATTTACTTCCAAGTGTGCCTGCTGACAGAAAACCACATGGCTCTGTGGACACTTAAACCCTCCCTGAAAGACTGCCACCTCTGCAGGGCAAATTGTCACATCAGCGACCAATGAGGAAATGCAGAAGAATTTCTGCAGGAGGAATCCAAAGACCTGATTTAGTTCAAAATGGTATTCAGCACCTAAAGGATATGAGCTGCTTCCTAAGCCCTAGCTCGTGCTAAGGTTTGTCATGCTGCAGTACGACCCTTTTTACTTATTGTTAGCTTTCTTCTGTTCCTTTCCAGAAATATTAATAATATAATGAAGACATATTTGCTGAGAAGGAGCTCCGTAGCATGGGAAGTATCAGTCTTCCCCAAGACATCAATTTCACTTGCTTACAGAACATTAAAAGGAAATTTTAAGTGATAAATGCATTAATCTACAGCTACTTATGATTAGGCTGTTCTGGCTAAAATGGAATACATTATCTGCACGACATCTTTCATACTCCCAAGGCACTTTAAAATAATGAAAACATATAAAATAATATCTAAGTAATTAAAGTAATGGCAAATAAAAACTTCGTGCTATATGGAATTGCCTATCATAGTCATACATCTCTTTTTATAAGCCCTTTGTGATATTGCTATTAATTTTTAAGTAACAAAATATTGCTCTTGAACCAAAAACGGGATATTAACTAACACAAACACTATTAATTGCTTTGCAACTGCAAAGTGCTAAATTCTAGTTTCTAAAAATAAGCTTTTGAGGATATCTAAGAAAATCTATACACAGCGCTTGCCTCTGACCCATACTGGAACCACATTACTTATTAAAAAAAAAAAAAAAAGACCTGTCCTGCCCTGCATCTTTTCTAAGTGAATGGGTGTAAGTCAGGAAGCTTGGCATTATTCACCAGCTCCTCCCAAGAGTCTTTCATTCCCTCAGCCCAAGAGCTTCCCTGATGATTAAAGTCCACTAGTAGATCCTCCATAGTACCACAAAGGAGTGCTAAGTTTGTGTGTGCGCGCACACATGTGCGTGTGTGTGTGTGTGTGTGTGTGAGAGAGAGAGAGAGAGAGAGAGAGAGAGAGCAAGAGAAATAGAGAGAGAGAGATACTAAAGAATTGAAGGGGGAGAGAGGGGAAGATCTTGTGACCTTGCCAAGATATGTATGTGCACAAAATGCTCAAGATTACTGTAAACTTTAAATTTTGCACTTACACGTATCAACAAAAAGGGAGGAAAAAAGAATTGAACCCAGGACTTTGACACTAAGCTACATTCCCCCAGCTTTATTTTTTATTTTATTTCATTTGAAACATGGTCTCGCTAAGTTACCCAGACTGGACTCCAACTCAGGATCCTACTACCTCAGCTTCCCAGAGTGCTGGGGTTACAGGCCTGCATCAGCACACCAGGGCCAATGTCACCTTCTTGTAGAAGGCATTCTATTTTCAGAGCAGCCTGTTCATGATTATCTATGCTCTCATATGTCCCATGGAATGGCTTAAAGGTCAGTTTATTTATTTATTTATTCATTCATTCATTCATTTCTTGTAGTGTGGTTGACTCAGCACCTGCTGAGTTACCTCTTCCCAAGTGAGCTCTGTCTCCTTGGGTGCTTACTACTTTCCCCAAGGCCAGGCCAAGGGCCGGAGCTAGGGTGCATGATTTAAGGAGGCACTCACTCCCAGCTTCTTGTAAGCAGAGTGTCAGTATTTGCATAACAGGAGAGTGAGGGCTTCCTTAAAATTTGTTTCTCCTGGCTTCACAAGGTTCTCCCAGTGCTGTCCTGCTGGGGAGGGACTGTGCCTCCCACTTCAGCCTCTGCTACACCTTCCCCACCCCCTCCTCAAGTGGCTACTAGGTTTCTCTTAAAACTAAGGAACTAGGAGGGAGTTGAAGTTGAAGATTACATGAAAGTGGACACAAGTCCCCCCTTTTTCCCATACTGTACAAGGAACCCTTGTATTTCACGAAAATTTTATCTCTGGAATTATGTAAGTGGACTACAAACTTGTTTTAAAACCATAAACTCTTTCTTCCTAGCGTTTCAATAAACTAGAGCGAAAGCATATGCAGTGCATATGTATAAAATTAAGAAATTATCTAACATTTAAATATATTATTTTCCACTGGGCCCACTGGTGCAGGCCTGCAATCTCAGCATTCAGGTTTGAGGTAGGAGGATTCCAAGCTTAAGCCCAGCCGGGGCAATTTAGTTACTTGACAAGATCCTGTCTCAAAATAAAAATAAACAAAAATGGACTGGAGATGTAGCTCAGTACAAAGGTTCTGGATTCAATTCTCAGTGCCAAAAAATCTAAAATAATTTTTAAAAATCATCTATATCTATTTACTTTTTGAGAGAAGGTTTTGCTATGTTGCCCAGGCTGGCCTTAATTTCCTGAGCTCAGGACAGGCCCCTGCCTCAGCCTACAAATAGCTGGGACTACAGGCGCACCACTGCACACAGCCATCTACCATTTTTAAGTTTTTTTTTTCTCCTAGAGATTTTCAACATATATTAATATAGTAAAGGTTCCAAGAATTCCTGAGGGAGGAAAGCCAACATTGTTTGTATCTGTTTTAACCAGAGCCCCTTTGGGGAGATGAGGAACACGTGTTGGTATCTTGAAGGTGGTCTGACAAACTGAGGTTAGGGACCCACCATGACGTAAGGTTGGCCGTTTCGTGGAGGGCTGCAGGCTGGCCGTCTGAGATCTGAGCCTGCTCGGCACTAATGGGACTCCCGACCTAATTCACCTTGTTCCCAGATCTGTTAACGGACAGGCCTAGACCAGGCAGAAGCTAAGCACCTTTCTGGCTATCCAGGGGCAAGGGCCCTATTCTCCTTTTTTTTCCTCTTTCCTTAGTGACTTTCTTTCCCGGGGTGCCCTAGGGAAAAAGGGACCTTGCATACCAACCTGTCTGCCCTGAGTTCATGCCCTCATTAAATTAGGCTGCAGGCTGAGAACAAACTTTGGAGAGGCCACTTCGCGAGAACCCAGGGAAGCAACCGCAATCTGGGAATCCGTTCTCCTTACACATACGAGGGACACACGTAGGTATAGTCAAAATGTGGGATAACTGAGCGCTGCCCTCTCCTCAGCTAGCTGGAGGCTGCCAAGTCCCTCGGAGGCTTCCAGGAAAATCTACCAGGCTGACGCCCTCTGCCTTCCAGGCGGTTGGAGAGGGCTTGCGCTTGCGAAACTGTAACAGGGACAGAGACTTGAGTTCATTCCTGCTTCGAGTCAATCTTAGATGTTAACGCTGATTAACTGTCAGCCTAATCTTAATACAAATATATCAATACTTTTAAGGCCAGCATTAAAAAGCAAATATTTGCCTCTTGAGCTAAAGTAGCCGACTTTTAAACAATGAGCAGACTTTGCTTGAATGACTAATGACCAATTTTGTAAATCATTTTTTCTGCCATGTTTTGAGTTTGCCTAGCAAACTATATTTACTAAGTAATTAATTTGTTTTCCCTAAAAAAAAAAATCCAAAACGCAGATCACTTGGCTGTCTTCCCAGCCAAAAGCAAAGGCACTTGTTATCTGAATTATATTTATTCATTCCAACTTCTTCATTTATTTTGTCTTCCACGAGACATAAAGAACTTCTGCGGTTCTGTCGAGCAACATACCGAAGGAACAGGAGCCCGCTGCCACTGCTGGGTGGAATTCAAGTCCAGTCTAATTCATTTGCCCACTTGGCTCGCAGTGGACGCTGTGGGGCCTTTCCTGCGGAGAGCTCCTGTCCGCCGCAATTTCCTATCAGTGTAATAAACCTGTCACCAAGATTCTAAGAAATTGGTAGGGAGCAGTTACTCACTGCAGATGTGCAAAGCTCTGAAGTGGCCCCACCCCCAGCACCCCGCCCGGAGTCCTCTGCCCGAGCCCAGCTGCCCCTGGGGGAAGCTGCCTGACAATTCCCCTGCGCTGACGGAGCTCCCCTTCGACCCCCTACACAGGAGAGCACAGTAATGAGAGGCAGGGGTTCTTCAAGATCCAAAAAGCAGTTAGTTGATCAGTGCCAAGGGTCAGGAAGACACTAAGGATGGTGGTGGTACAGACACGTCCCCCATCCCGGTGGGTGGGTGCAGGGCTGCTGGAGCAGCTGTTTGTCAGAGCAGCTGTCTGTGGACCTCCCACCCCGCCTGCCCCGCAGGCTTGTCAGCAGGTCTTTTCATTGCCCCAGGGAGGGATGTGTCTGGGCCCAGCAGAAAGGAAGGCAGGCTCTTCCGGGCTAGAACTGCAGGGGCTGATAAACCCTTTGCAGAAGCAAGATGTGAGAGAGAATGGGGTTCCGTGTGGGAAAGTTTCCTCTGAGGCTGGAACAGGGACTGGTTGAATAGGGGTGCGGCAAGGGAGCCCTATGCCTGCTTCCCGGCAGAGCCCCATCTAGGCAGCAAAAGCCTACCAAGGTTTGTGGAACTGGAGAGTGAGGTTCCCCTCATCCTCAGAGCCAGAGCCCTGGTTCCCTTGGTGCCCCACAGGGGAGGCAGCCGACCAGGGGAGACAGCTCAGTAGTGTCCAGGCAGGGCAGCCACCATGTGTCCAAGAATCCCACCCCACGGGAAGGCAGAGAAACGGGGGGATGGGGTGAGTCATAGCTTCAGCATAAGAGGTGCAATTCTGCATTGTCCCTGGGTGACCTGAGTTTTTGGTGGGTTTGTATGTTTTTGTTTTGAGGGACTTTGTTTTGAATCAGGGTCTCACTCCCTAGCCCAGGCTGGTCCTGAACTCACCATGGAGCCCAGGCTGGCCTTGGAGTCACGGCAGTCCTCCGGCCTCAGTCTCCCAAGTGCTGGGATTTATAGGTGTGTGCCACCATGCTCGGCTTTATTTGGTGCTGGGGAATTGAACTCAGGGCCTCAAGTGCTTTAACCACTGTACCATTCCTCCAGCACCCTGGGTGACCTGAGTAATGACCCACGGAACAGTAACCTACTCCCGCGCCTTGAAAACATACAACCCGCCCTGAAGAAAAGAAGAAACTTGATCAAATCAAGGTTCAACCATCCTACGAAGACTGCAAAGTTAAAACAGAAATGAGTTGTTTTAAAAATTAAGATTGAAGTGGGCTCGGTGATACAGGCCTATAGTCTCAGTAGCGTGGGAGGCTGTGGCAGGAGGATTGCAAGTTTGAACCCAGCCTAGATAATGTCCTGACTTAGTGAGATCCTGTTTCAATATCAAAATGAAAAAATGGTCTGGGGATGTAGCTCATTATGAAGGCCTTGATCCGGATCTCCAGTAAGATCGCTACCAAATACAAATAAGTGGTTCATTTTCAGAGTTATAAGGAGCTACCTGTGCTGTGGATAAAAGAGAGGGTAGGAGCCTAGCACCCTGACCACAAATTGAAGGGGACTTTCCCTCCCTCGGCTTCCTCCTCCCCACTCTTCATCCCACACACGTAACTCTGCCCTCTTAGGACTCAAGTGCTTCCTTACCCAGCCCGGAGCTCACCTGAGTGGTTAGTGGGACTATACACCGTGGGCACAGGGTAAGAGGAGAGCAGGCTAAGGCTAAGAATTTCATCCAACTGTAAACGACCATGAGGAGCCACGGGGCGTGGACAGATCCTCTATCCTGGACCTGTCTGGTTGTCAGCAGATAGTTGGGGAGAAAGACAAGTGAGTGGAAAAGTTTGCCTTTTCCTTTTACCCAGATTCCTAGTCCTCTCTGATTGTTCAAGTTTTTAGCAGCAACAGCTCAGGTACAAGAGAGAAGAAAGCTTTAATTTTTTACTGTCTTTTAATACATTATTCCCCCCTTACAAAAGTAATAAAAATCATTCATATGTACTGATGCCTTAACCAAATGTCAGAGTTAAAGAGAGCAAGCTTATCTTTCTTACAATGATGAGAAACCAAATCCCAGAATTAATAGTATAATTTCACCAAAATAGAGTACTGACCAGCTCGATTTTGGTAGATCGCTTTCAGAGAGAGAGACTGAGGTTTAAAATTAAAGATCTTAATTTTAAGACTTCTTTATTGATTCTCGGGAAAGCACCTAGCCTCTACCTCTTGTGATATTCTTAGTTTTTAAAAGACTCAAGCCACACTGTGAAGGAAAATGTGGCAAATTGCATACCTTTCGTGTGAATCTGCTGTGAATTGTTGTCAGATGGACCCGTCTCCTGGTCGCAGAGTCAGCTGGAAATTCCCAACATCAATCCTGTTTCTTGGTCGCTTTCCACTCCGACACCTGCCTTTTCTTACGCTTACCAGGTTCCACTTTCCTCTCATCATTTAAAATAGGGACACTTCTTCCTAAGATCAACTCTCAATAGCCCACCCAGCCAGCAAAAGAAAAAATATATGCAGAAAGCTGAGATAATCCAAAAAAAGTAATTCTAACCATGAATTTTATACTTCTCATGGGCCGACTCAAGAGCAACTAAGACAGCAAGAAGTAAAATTACCGAGAAGTTTCGCTTCTCCCGACGACTCTGGTGAAGGTGCTAGGGACGCACTGCCCCTGCCCCTGCCCCCAGGACGGGCAAAGCAGGGCTCTAGGAGTGGCGCACGAGCACCACACAGGCTCAGTGACAGCCCATGGTGACTCAGAGTTGTCTGGACTTTGAACCAAATCTGTGTGGGATTTTAATTCTCCAGGTCTCACTAGTCATTAGAAATGCAGAAAGTTAGGCTTCTTCAGAAACTATTGCCCGCTTCCGTTTTTCTCTTCCTCCCTCTCTCCCACGTTCCTTTCTTCCTTCCTTCCCTGCATTGTTGGGCATTGTAGAGTGTCTATTATCTCATCAGGTACCTGAGAGTGGATATGAAATTGTTTCCAAAGCTGCTATACTAATAACAGAGTTCTGAATTTTAACTGAATTCTAGGAAGAAAAAAAAACAAACTCAAAGTGAGCCAATTTGTCTTTATTTATAATACATATATGCATGTGTATATAAATTTTTAAACAGCTACTATATATATACACATACATGCATATATATATATATATGCATATATATCTATGGCCTCCATCTACAGGCTTGAACTTGTCTTTTTTTTTTTAACACGGTTGCTGAACAACATACAAAATCACCTGCCTTTCCAACAGACAGATCCTTAAAAAAGAAATAAAGCACAATAAAGACAAAGAGCATCAGATGTAGATTGTTTCCAGACACCTAGTTGAAGAGCTCCGAAATCTAAATTAGGAAGTGCAGATGTGTGTGGTGCGCATGATACAAGAGGCATTTGGCATTTGGCTTCCGGTTCACACGTAGGAATAACTGGGTGTTCGCCTTGCTGGGAAAAATCTGTACTTTGCATGTCCACGTATCTATTTTGATATCCACCCTACCATTTTGTTAGCAGCAGCTATAGCTCTGAAAATGTCTCTGAATGATGTTTTTGCTTAAATTGAAGAAAAACATTGCTTCCCAAGAGCATGAAGATAACATGCCCCAGTTGTGTTGGCTGGACCTGTATTAAAGTGATACGTGATACGTGTCTTTTTCTGGACTCCTTGTTATCCTAATAACGTTTAAACCATCAGCTATAAGATAATGGCCTTTGGAAAGGGAAAGAAAACAGGGAGGACTTGCCTGTTTTCTTCAATGCAATATCAAAAGTTAGTTAGTGTGGGAACTAAGCTCTGGCAACTCGGGCTAGCATTAACTCTTGTACACGTATTACATAGAAAATCAGGCAAAGGAGAAGTAAATCCTGTAGAAGGTGATATCAGAGACAAATGCAGGGACAGGGCTGGACAAAATCTCGCTGCCCTGTTGGCTCTCTTTGAGCTCATTTTGACTGATTTTTCCACCCTCCCCTCCCACCCTCCTTACCTACATGAATTACTCTACATGGTACATATGCACAATACCCGCAGCCTGGATAAACATAGAGAACTGGTTAAAGGATAAAAGAAAGAAAAGGAGGGGAAGGGAAGGAGGAAAGAAAAAAGACACACGCATGGCAGAGCAGAAGGGACACAGCCGCAGGGCCCAGGAACCTTCCAAGAACCTCCACTCCCCCTGTGGTCTTTGGTGTGTGACTCTGGACAAGCTGCTCAACCTCACTGAGTCTCAGCTTCCTCACCAGAAAAAATACTAATATTCTAATGGTTTCTCGTACAAATGGAAAGTAACGATGTGCATAAAACACACAGTCAGTGCCCAGGAATGCCGAAAAGAATGGCTTTGCCTGACCAGCCTGTGTCAGTGAAGGTTTAATAGCTCAGTGTGCTGTCATTCCTCATGGGTGATTTTTTACTTTCATATTTTCACACAAAACTCTGATGCTTTCACTCAGAGGAGTCAGCCGTGTGGGGAGTTTCCACATGGTGACAGGTCATTTGGGAAAGATGTGTGTGTGTGCCACACCAAAGCCTGTGGGGAATTTATCCAATTATGCTACTGTTTTTTCTGGTATATAAAATAAGATCCACTCTGAACCTAAGGCTTTATGTGTCACCAAAGAACTTGATTCTCTGTTTCTGCTGATGGTATCATCATTTGTCCTGTCCTCAGGGGAGGTGGTGGCTTAGGGCGTGGCACTAGGAGAGAAGTTTAGGGAAGTGTCCCTCTGCATAAACAGCTTGGTGTTCCCTTACCATTCTTAGGAAGATCAGGGTCAGAATGACATTCCGACATCCCTGTTTGCCTGGGACACTGCCAGCATACCCCTGTTGTCCCTAGGTAATTCTAGGGACTCCTCCCTTTTTATCCCAGTTTGGATGATAAGTGATGGAATTACTTTAACCAGAGTGCGGTTTATATGAACAAGAACAGGAAGTCAGAAAAAAGCAAATGACAAAGTACCCTCATTCATAAACTCTCGATGCCCAGGTCACATCAGTTACAAGATGCTCCTCTGCGTCTCAGGCCATGAAGAACGCAGCCAAGTTCACTGGCTTTGTGTGCCAGGCCGCCGGGATAAGGGACCACAGGCTCCCTATCCTGGAAGCCGGAAGTGTGAGGCCACAGACAAGCTTGTTTCTCCTGAGGCCTCTCTCTTTGACTCATAGGTGACCCCTGTGTCATCACATGGTCCTCCGTTTTCGTTTGTCTGCGTCCCGATGTCCTGGCTAGCTTTTCCCCACCCGGTGCTGGAGATCCAACCCGGGCCTTCACACTAAGATACCTCTCCAGTCCAATTGATAGTTTCGATTTTGAGATAATGTGGCTAATTTGGCAAACTGTGCAGGCTGGGCTCAAAAACTTACAATCCTCCTGCCTCAGCCTCCCAGAGTATTGGGATTCCAGGCCTGCCCCTCCAAGCCCAGCTTTAGCCAGCACTTTTCTGAAGGCACTAGGCATATATGATTGAGCCCTCCCTGAGGACTTCTCATTGGTTACCTCCTTAAGGGTCTCATCTCCAAATAGTCACATTCTAAAGTGCACTGGGGGCACGGGAAGAGGACAACAACGTAAGAATCTTAGGAGTATAATTCAGCCCCAAAACCCACCGGGTAGGGCTACAGGAATGGCACGGCAGTTAGAGCGCTTACCTTGCAAGTGCAAGCTCTGAACTTGATTCCCCGGCACCACCTAAGCTGGGTGTGGTGACGTATGCCTAAAACCCTAGCACTCAGGAGGCTGAGGCAGGAGGATGGCCCTGAGTCCAAGGCGTGGACTTCATAGTGAGTTCAGGATGAGCCTGGGCACAAAGCAAGACCCTGTCAGAGGAGGAGGAGGAAGCGGAAGAGGGAGGGGAAGAGAGGGGGGGGAGGAGGAAAACAACTCTGGAATACCATAAATTATATCCTAGTATCAGAGAGATTAAAATATAAAAAAGGATTCCACATCTTAGACCTGATAAAACCTGGTAGTGTGGAAAGGGGAGAGTCCGTGTGCTATGCTTTGGTGACAGAGAACACAGCAACTTCCAAGCCCGCTCCTCCGACCTGGAGGAGGAAGGAAGATAATGATCTTGGTTGCTTCCCTCCCTGTGCCTCGTGTCCTAACTGTCTTCACCTATAGCAGCGCCCGGACTTGGCTGCCCCCCTCTCCCAACCCACACCCTGGTTCGCCATTAGCTCATACCTGGACGGTTTCCACAGCCTTTGAACCGGTCTTCCTGCTACTTCCCCTGCTTGTTCCTCCGGAGCCACCCTCAAACAAGCATTGATCTGCAGGATGACTCAAAACTGCTGCCCTGCTGGCACCACACCCCTGGTAAACAGCCTCAGCTGGCGGTTTCTTCCTCGGGGACAAAAGCCCAAGGGGTCTCAGCGGACACTTAGGCCCTGCGTGCTGAGCCTGGCCAGCCTGTGCACCAGCTACACCCCTGGTGACCCTCGACACAGTCAGCATTCCCACCTCCGGGCGTCTGGCGCTCCCCGCCCTAGTCTGGCAGCCCCTGCTCTGGACCTGTTGGGAGGCTCCCATGTAATTACTGTGTGTAGCTATTTATATCTGACTCCCCGACTAATAGCTGTCCAAATTATCTAGACTGCATCTACCTCATTCACCACATTGAGAAAGGAGCTTGTCTCCTCCAGCAAGAATGAAAAGTATTTCCCCACCCCTCCTCTGGCCCTCAGAGAAGGTAGTCTGGCCCTTGGGTCTTGAAAGCCTGACTTCCTGTAGCCCCGGGGAGAATTGATAGCCTTTTTGTGTTGTTTTTCTGTGGAAGAGAAGCTGGCTGGTGAAGCAGATTCCTCCCTTGTTCTTGGAGTCTGAAAATCAGTGGCTCCGAATATCTTCTTTGTGGCTAGGGAATAATTTTGTAATTTCAAAAAGATTACAAAGACTTTTGTAATTATTAAATATTATGATCTTCAGAAAGTAGGAGATCTTTTGTGAAAATCTACATTTTGAAGTCCTCTTAAAAAAACCTCAAGTGATTTAGCAAGTCTGGGTCCACATGCTCATATAGCAAAAAGTGGCAAGATCTTAGTCAAGCTGGCCACGCGTTTTCCATCTGAACACCCTCCCTCACCATGTAGGTGCCTGCTTATGTTGTGAGCATCTGCGTTGTCCACCTCTGCTTGGAACCACCAAGGGGATTAATCTGAGGCATTTGAGGGAGAACATAGTGATCATGAGTTTCAGGAGTGAGTTGGGGACATGGCTGCTGTACAATTGGTGAGAACCAGGACTGCTCTAACATAACCTACTAGAGGCAGAATCAGGGCAGGAAGATAGCTGGCTGCATGCCAGTGAGGGCTGGGTATACAGAAGTGCTTTCACATTGAGAGTGTCAGAAAAATCCCAAAGGCGGAGCTGGGCTCAAAGGAAGTGAAGCTATGCTCAGAACCTCTCAAAGAGGGACCCATCTTCAAATGGAAGCGTGCAAGAAGCAATTCTATCAGGGCCCACTTCTGCCAAAGGTCTGGCCTACCGCCATTTTCATGCCTGACACCAGTCCCAAAGTTCTTGCACAGCCTAAGTAGGGTGGGGTGGAGGACATTACACTGTTCTGGCAATTTGGGAAGGACCTTCATATCATAGCCTCTTGTCTTAGTTACTCATTGCTGGGAAAGAATACCTAACATCCACAACTTAATGGAGGAAGATTTATGTTAGCTGACAATTTCAGAAGGCCTCCCACAACCCAGTCATGGGCGGCTGGCAACAGTGGAAACACATGGTGGAGGTCTAGTCAGAGGAAAGCTCTCTATGGCATGGCAGACCGAGAGCCAAGTGAGGGAGGAGGCAGCTGATGTCTGGAGACAAAGGCTAGGGCCAGTGCTTTCCCAGAAACAGCTGTAACAATATTTCTCCTTCCTTCCTTTATTTAGTTCAAGCTGCCAGTCGAGCCACCCATTCCCAGGGTGGGTGAGGGCATTCTCTCATTTCCTGGCCCATGAGTCAATCCCACATACCTGAAAACTCTGCTGTGAGCATTTCCTAATTACAACAAATTGACAATTTCTTCAGGTAAAGCCCCCAAGGCACCCACCCCTTCCAGACTGGCCTCACCCCTCGACACCACATGGTTCCCTATACATGGGATCTACATCCAAATACATGAGACTTTTGGAGGACATTCCAGATCCAGACCATAACACCCATGTACAAACCCTGTGCAATTATTGTGTAGCACAGAACCTATGTGCTATACTTACGGTGGCCCTGCCTGTAAAAAGCTTCTCAAACAGGCTGATTTGGACTTCGTATCAACAGTGAGAGTGGACTGCCCAGAATTTTAATTTTTAAAAGTAACTATTATGTCTTATATTCCAAGTGTGATTCATTGATTGAATTGTTACAAAAATATATACTTCTCAAAAATAGTACAGTTCTTCTGTACTCTCCTGTAAATTTTAAAAAATAAGCTTGTTGACTGAGTACAGAATCTCTTCAGTAAAACTCACATTCCCATTTCCCTGGTACAGTCAGTCCAAGTAAAAGTACCTTATATCAAACCAAACTGCAATGAAAGTGCCTAGAAACCACTGTCATGTTTTGCAATGCAAAGTTTAGTTTACAATTGAGTTTCCACTTATATTAATAAGTTAGCGTGTGATCTATCCCAAAGGAGGTCAAACAAAGTGCTCTGCCATTGATACTCTGTCAACAAATAGCCTCAAATTTTTTGAGTCTCTTTGATCCAGAAATTTCATTACTAGGAATTTGTTGTAAGAAAATACTCAAGGACTGTGAACCAAGACATGTGTGTGCAGATGTTCATTGAAATATATTAATTAAGTCAGCAACTGAAGGAAGTAGCCTAAATGTTTAATCACTGAGAAACGATGAAATACACATTTTTATGATGGTGGAGTCCCACACAACTTTGACAATGACATGCCTGTGTGTAGAAGGGAATAAGGAAATGGGCACCATATATTTAGAAGACTTCTAAATATTTCTAATTATCTTGCTAGTATTTGGAAAGAAGTGTAACTATTGCTGAGGAAAACATTTGCTGTCTTCCCCATGATTTCACTCTGGATCCAGCCATGAGATTTGCTTTTTTCCATGGGATACAAGCAATTGTGTACAAGGAAAAAAATGAGAAAACATTTGCATACTTGGACTTTTGCTCTCTTGAGTTGTTGCCATTGCCATAAGAAAAACATACCCAGGATAGCACCTTGGTTTTAGACGAGGATGATGGACATTTGCACCAAACTAAATCACCCCAGCTAGTGCCCAACCTGGTCCACCTCACCCCCAATCCCTACCAAACCTACAGATTTGCGAGGATCAAGTATTGCCAACTCCACTGATGGGGGTTGGTCACGCAGCATTTTCATAGTTACAGTTGATTCATAAAGTAAGGCATCCTCCAACACTGGAAAGATCTTTCTGCTAATAATAAAGCATGCACAGACTTATTTTCCCTTCAAGTTGCCCATTTGATTCATGCGAGGTTGTTATGGTTTGGATCTGAAATGTCCCCCAAAGCCTCATATATTTGGAAAGTGATTGGATTGTGGGAATTAACTGGATCAAGTGGGTCAATTTAGAGATTTCTTGAGCTGTTAAGAGGGGAGGCCGGTTGGAAGAGGCTGATCGCTGAGGGTGTAGTGGACACAGAGGGCGTGGCCTGGAGGGAGCTATTTCTGCCCAGGCTTCTCCACAGCCCTTCTTTCTCTTGCAATGCTGTGAGCAGTTCTTTTCTCCTAGGGCCTTCAGCCGTGCAGCCATTGCAAGCTGACCATGACTGGACTACAACCTCTGAACTGTGAGCTAGAATAAACTTTTTCTACCTTAAGATGTGGGTGTTGGACCACCGATGTTACAGCTGATGGTGAGTGGCGCAATCCCAGTTCCCCATCTCCCCAGGTCCGTGGCATGTGCGTGTTGGGTTTAAGTCCCAACAGTGAGAAATGGGGTAAGACAGAAGTCTACCCAGGCTCAGGAGGGAACATGAGCCCCATTTCTCAATAGAAGGAGTACCAAGGTCACATCGCAAGGAAAATATACAGGATGAGAGATAGCTTATAGATCTTTCTTTAGAAAATATAATCAACTATATAAAATTCTTAGAACATTGTTTTTACAAGCAGTACATCAGCTATTTTTATCCAACAAATTCTTTAGAGAGACCAATCTTAATTATGTTACCCAAACTGACCATGAAATCCTGGGCTCAAGGGATCCTCTTACCTCAGCCTCTCAGGTATCTGGGACATCTGTACCACTGTTTCCAACAAATATGTACTGAACACCTACTACGCACCAGTTATTGTGTTATCTGGAAGGTCTCCCAAAAGCCTTATGTATTTGGGTATTGTAGATTATCTACAGAAGTCACACGGCAGAGGTGGGGCCCGGTCAGGAGGAGTGGATTACCAAGGATACAGGCAACTGCTGAGTGTGTGGTGGGTCACTGAAAGTGTGGCCTGGAGGGATATGCTGTTGCTCCAGCTTCTCCCAAAGTGCTGATCCTTCTTCTGGTGATGCCGTGAGTAGCTATTTTCTGCTAGACCAATCTCAGCCCTGCCAGCTGTCCGTGAATGGACTGAGACCTTCTGAAACTGTGAATCAACAGATATCTTTTCTTTCTTAAGTTGTAGGTGTCAGGTATTGTGTCTCAGCAATAAAAAAAAAGTAACGATGACGCTGTGGTAGAACTGGGTGGATAGCAGTGAGTCACACCAGCTCTTCATGAGGTCGCGAAAGACAGATGAAAGGAACACCTGCTACACGAACACCCTTGTAACTGAGCACATGAGCTGTGGAGCTGAGGCCAGCCTCAGAAGAGCCGTAGGTGATCCCAGCTCTTGAAGTACCAGTGCTGTGATTGTGTCAGTTAGGGTAGAGGCTTTCTTGGCACTTCTTTGGGTGCTGGGTGAGGAGGCCAGAGGTTCTAGAAGGTCGCATTCCATTTCATTCAACCAGTTGTTGTTGCTTTAATGGAAAGCAGGTGCTGTCTAAATTTTTTTTAAAAATTAAAATATTGGGCTCAGCTTTGTAGTATTTTGAAACTCAAAGTATGGTCCTCAGCGTAGAATAAAGTTCAGGTGGCATTGGCCTCACCTGGAGTTAGGTAGAAATGCAGAATCTCAGGCTTCACCACTCAACCCCCAGATCAGAATCTGCATTAACTTTTTGAATTGTGGTAAAAACACACATAAGATTCACCACCTTGACCATTTTTAAAGTGTCTCCCGCCAGTGACATTTCACAATGTGCCACTGTTTCCACCACCCATTCACAGACTCCATATCCATTAGCCAATCACCACCCCCGTCTCCTGTTCTTGGCTCTCCACAGCTCCTGGCTCCTAGTCTCTATCGATTTGACAGTCCTAGGTACCTCATGTAAGTGAAATTACACACTATTTGTCTTTTTCTGACTGACCTCTCAGCATAATGTCCACAAGGTTCACTGATGTAGCAGAATCTGCTTTTTTGTGCATATACGGGGGACTGAACCCAGGACTTCTTTTTTTTTTTTTTTTTTTTTTTTAAGACAGGGTATCACTCTGTAGACAAGGTGTAGCCCAAGCTGGCTTTGGTGAGTCCACCTGCCTCAGCCTCCTGAGTGCTGGGATTACAGATGTGCACCACCACGCCCAGCTTTATATGGTGCTGGGGAATTGAACTCAGGGCCTTGGGCAAGCGCTTTAACTGCTGTGCCATTCCTCCAGCCCCTCTTTTCTTTCTCTTTCTTTCTTTCTTCCTTCCATTCTGTCTTTCTTTCTCTCTTTCTTTCTGTGCTGGAAATCCAACCCAGGGCTTTTACACTGAGATACACACCCAACCCATTTTTTAGTTTTGATTTTGAGACAAGGTCTCACCAAATTGCTAAGGTAGCCAGGCTGGACTCAAACTTGCAGTCCTGCTGCCTCAGCCTCTCAAAGTGCTGGGATTACAGGCATGCATCACCACGCCCAGCCTGAATTTGTATTTTAACAAGATCTTCAAGTCCTGTGTATGAATATTAAGGTGTGAGAAACACAGCTCTGTTCAATTCCTGGGAGCTGATGCAGAGAAGAAAAGAAAGCCCATGAAGGCAGCCCCAGCAGGGATGTGGGTTTTACTTTCTTCTCCTGAGGCCTCCACTTGGGGATCATCACCAGATCATGCATGTGAGTGCAATTTGGATTTTGGAAATCAATCACACGGAGTCAAGTTTATCAATAAATATATGACCTCTGAGCATCAAAACCTTAAGTCCTATAGGATGCCTGCTTATAAAAGTACAACTTGCTTAACACCTGACAGTGCTTGCAAATAGATGCCTTTGACTGGGCTTCATAGAATTAGAAGCTCATCTAGGTTCATACTAATTTCATATGTAAATAGTGCAAGCCACCATTCTAAGTAGTTACCAAATATTAATACCTTTAGCCTTCATAGTAATTCTAGGAATAGAAGCTGTTTTACTCTATTTTCCGGAGGATGAAACAGGCACAGAAAGATTAAGTAACTTGCCCAAGATCATGTGGCTGGTGAGAATTCAAACCTAGAATATTAACTTTCCATCACTGTGAAAAACTACCTCGGGAAAACAACTTGAAGAAAAGACTTACTTTGGCTCCTAGTTTTTCAGTCCACAGTTGTTTGGTTGTCTTGTTTCTGGGTTATGGTGCGGATGCCCTGAAAAGTTTAGAATACATTTCCACAAAACAAAACTGTGCTCCCGCATACGCAATACAGCCATCACCGCGACAGTCAGGAAGTCAACACTGACACATCACTGTCCCCGGGCCCCATTCCAGCTTGTCTCCAGCTTCCATCCTTGGAACGGAACCACCTGTTGTCCTGCTCATCTTGCCCTTGGGGATTCTTTGGTCCAGAACAGCTCCTGTTGTCTCTCTAATTTTCACATCCTTGACACTTTTGAGTACCATAGTCCAAGCATGCACAGGTTGCCCCCTGGCTATTGGCATGACCTGAGGAGAGCCAAGCAGGAACACTGAGACTCTGCGTTCTCCTGTCCTGTGCACAGTGTCAGCCTATCCTCGTCCAGGTGATGCTCACTTGATCCTGCTTTTAGAGTAGCGTTTGCCAGACTCTTCGTCTCTACAGCGACTCTTCCCTTTTGCGAGTATTTTGTGGAAACCCTTGATGCTATGCAAAAAAAAAAAAAATTCATACCTCATGAGCATCTCAAGTGAGTCATTTACTCATCTCAGAACAGACTAGTTGTTTCTCATTTTATGCAATGTACTGTGTGTGGTCTGTTATGACCGTTCCTTTCCTGCTCTCTGACTGCGATCCCGCAAGTACGGGGTCTTAGCCACATTTTTGGCCACAGCAATCTTTGGATACCAAAACCTTATGCTGTGCTCCTATAAGCAGAGATAGTTGTTACCTTCATATCTGTTATCCAAGTGCCTACAGTGATGACCTGTTTATGAAACTAAAGTCATGGTGACATGAAGCCATTGGCTGGGGGCTACCGCACAGCTCCCACATCACGCTCTGCTTCTGTATACCAGCACTCATCTCCATTCATCACATCCACACTTCTGTGGTTTGGAGCAACATTCGGAGTCACAATTCATATTCTGTGCACACTGGCTCACAAGGTGGAGTTGCAAATCTTGTAGGATCTCAAGGTCTCATGAAGTCCAGGAAAGTACAGTAGCCGGGCCTCTCCTCTGGCCTCAAGCGACATCAGGTAGCAGCTACCCAGGAGAAAACAGATAGGAAGATGAGACAATGTGAACAACGGGCATCAGAAAAGACCTTTGAAATGGAGAAGGCATTGGGCATTCTTGTTAGAGGACAAAGGTGATGTACGGGGAAAGAAGACTGGAAGATAATTTTATCAGGGAAAAAAAATTTAGATTTTTTGTTCTCAGAACTAGAATCTAGCTGACACTATTATCTAAATTTTATTAGAGGATAATTTATTTTCAAAAACGTGTTGTCTTTTTCCCCCTCCGGCCAAATTATACTTCCTCTTCTTCTTCCTCCTCCTTCATCCTTTCACTGTAAAGTTTCAATTCTTCCTGTAAGTGGGTTAGTCCTCTTTAAATGGGTTTGTTGCGGTGCCAGCTGTCTGGAGAGGTCATGACCCCTCATGTGCACATAGCAGGCTACCATGGAAAGAGAGAACTGTCCCTGCCAACACTGCTTGCGTACGTCATCCCATCTCTCAGTCCTTGAACATCTCTTTCTCTTGCATTTCCTACTCTCTAAGCGTATACTGTTTCCTTTTTTTTATTTTGCAATACTAGGGGTTCACCGCCGAGGCCTTGGGTGTGCTAGGCAAGCACGCTACCACTGAGCCGCATCCCCAGCCCACTGTTGTTTCCTTTCTAATCTTATTTTTCTCCTTTATTAAAATGGTCATACCTATGCTCACCCAACTTCCCAGAGTTCGTCTTAGCACCAGATGCACCTGTGGCTAACAATAGTAGTCACTAACGCGTATGGAGCCTTTATCTGTGTCTGACCATGTGCTCAGAGCTTACCATGGTTATTGCAATTAGCTTACCCCAAATTAATACTAATAGAGGCTGTTAGTATCTTGCTTTGTATACAGAAGCAAACAGGTTCCAGAAAATTAAGTCATTTACAAAATGTCTTCAGTCCTTGGAAGATTCAAGATCCGAGCCTGGTAGCTCAAGCACTTACCTGTGACACCCCACTGGCTGTGAAAGGGCTCTGCGTACTGAATGCACTCCACGCGTGAATCCAGGCATCACTGCTGGTCTGCTTCACCCACGTATGCTTCAAACTCACGAAGACATTGATTAACAGAGCAGAGATTATTCAAAAGAAATTCCTTTCTTGGTTGTTTGAACCCCAAAATACTCCACTACTGGCACCCAGTGGTACCCATAGGCATTGCCTGACCCTATGCAGACAGGTGACCAGAATCTCGGGACCTAGAAGACCAATTTGCCTGTGAGCAGTAAAACTAAAGTAGACTAACTCACGCAAAGCACATTTTGCAAGGCCCCCCTTACCCCTCCCCAGTGGCCAAGGCTCACCTATGTCACTGTGGCTTGGGGTGCCCAGGACCAGGTGGGTGGAGCCAGGTTGGAACCTGAAAGGAAGTTTAGTTCCCTTTAGATAACAGGGCAGTTACGACATTGGTAGGGTCTGGACTAGGTACTTGAATTTACTGTTTTGGCAAATGTAAAATAAAACTGTTAAATGCCCACGTAGACAGTGATTATGAATTCATTCACACTGTCCTCTGTTCCCAGTGCCCCGGGGGCTTCCCCAGCGCAGCAGAAGCAGCTGGGTTTCCAGTGCGAGTCCCTCGCAGGGGACACACTTTGCATTTTTACTTTTGTGCTTTTCCCCATCCAGCTTCTGCAAGGGGCCCCCTCTGATGAGTTGGGTGCTAATTTGCCTAACAGGCCCACGAGGGGTTAGTGTGTCACCTACAAATGTCTTTTGGGAGGGAAATTTCAATCTGAGGATGCCCTGGAGGTCTCTGAATGTGACTAAGTGCAGTGAAACCACCAATTTCACACATCTGATAGACGGGTAGGGCCAGGGGGTCGAGGTGGAAGATGTATGGCCAAAAGCAGTGGGTGACTCCACACCACTGGCCTTCTCCAACCTGGACAGCGGGCAGGAGGACGGGGTCCTTGGGAGGGTCCCCTTGTTCTAGAGAGGAGAAAGTGACATGAAAACGTATCAGGACTAGAGCAAGCACACCAAACGGTACAACCCAGAGCTTTAGTCAGGCCTGGTCCCCAACTCTTCTACCCCAGTTTATATCACCCAAGTTAGGACAAACAGTAAATTGGAGTTTGTTTGGTGTTTTGTTTTGTTTTGTTTTGTTTACTGAGACAGGGTCTCACTCTATACCCCAGGCTGGTCCTGAACTCACTAAACTCACAATGAAGCCTAGGCTGGCCTCAAACTCATGGCAATTGTCCTGACCTATCCTCCTGAGTGCTGGGACAAAAAATTAAGTTATAAGTCAGTACATGCACAGGACAAAGTTTAAGCACATCAGGTAAAACACTTTGGGGGAGGCATATCTGTGTGAGGTGGATAGGGCCAATCTGGAGGTCTTGGGCTAGTACTGCTTGCCAGCCAGTGTCACCTACTGGGATCATTCAGGCACCACACTGCACAGGGTGTCCTGCAGAGAAAGTGGTGCAGAGTATCCCGCTTGAACTCTGCTCACTGAGCCGTGCACCCAGGTGTGGGACTGGTTCACCCCGGAGAACAAACCTGAGGACGCATGGGCTCCTTGGGTGCTAGGTGTACCTGGCCGCCGCCACCTGGAGGTGCATCTGCTTCCAGCTGGCAGGGGTCCCTTATGGGCTTGGCAACCTGCATCCACTTCCCTTCCTCTTGAGCTGGAATGGGATTTTCTTTGGGGAACCAGCCCTGGCCCAATCTCAGTCCGTGAGTTGGTAGAGTAGGCACCACTCCTTTGGCATCTCTAGGAAGAGACTGGTGACTTTAACCTGCAATCTGCCTGAGAATGGGCAGCTGACTCAAAAGTGAACTGCAGAATTACTGCTGTAACTGTTGGACCCTAGCCAGGCCTTTATCCAGAGTTGCTAATCTTGGAGAGAAAGAAAGAGGGAAAAGTTGGCATAGTCTGAAGTCTCGGACCAGTTGAGTCTGAGCAGATTTACCTCCTTAACTTCCCAATTAGATAAGCCAGGTTTTTTATTTTTATTTTTATTTATTTATTTTTTTGTTGCTGAGACTGGGTTGGGTTCAGCTCAGGGTTTGGGAGGAAGGTGGGGGACAGGGTTGCCTGCAGACATATACCTGCGTTGCGGGTCTGCGGCATGCACCTGCCCCATCTACCCTTTCTCATCTCTGGTTCTGGAAGATGCCACTGACAGTGCTGTCATCCACAGACCTGCTTTGTGAATCCCACTTAAGCTCTTTCTGCAGAGGTGGGTAACCAAGTGAGACAGCCATAGAAAATATGTGACTTTCGTTCTGACGACACCGAATGCAGAGCTGTTCAATTGCTTTTGTCCACTGGAATATAAAAATTAAGATCTACGTGTTTAAAAAAGAAAGAGAGAGAGGAAAAAGGCTTGTACTGGCCCTTGCTTTGAATGAGGCAGTATAAATCTCTCTGTGTGTCTCTCTGTCTCTCTCTCAGAAGGACAATGTGAATGTGTCTTCACTGCTTGTAATTTTTCAGAGTCTTGTTCGTTTTGTTTTCCACAGAAGATAAAATTGTGAAATTGGCCTTGAAAGCTTTATTTTCACTTTCCTCCGTTCCAAAGGCCAGCTGTGGCCATGCAGAAGGAGCCGCTAGCCAGCCCGTGTGCTCCTCCTCCCGGCAGCTGCCGCCCTGCGGAGGGTGGTGGGAGGTGAGTCCCAGTGTAGATCAGACCCTTCTTCCCGCAGCCGCCCGAATAAGCCCTCACATGCAAATCCACGGGAATGGATGGATGATGATCGTCTTTAAATAGAACCACCCAGGGCCCAGCTTCTGTGTTTCGTTTTCCAGAAGAGCCCCGAAATCTGCTTCAACAGTTTTTTTCACCTCTCCAGTTATTTTTAGCACACCAGCCAACAGAGCGCAGCAGGCTCAGGGAGGCCTAATGATGTCCCCGAGTCCTTTGGCCCAAGGGCATTTAAAGCACGGAGAAAAAATTGGGGAAGTATTTGAAACCAAGTGGGGCTGGAGGAATGGGACAGTGGTTAAACAAGGTCTTGAGTTCAATCCCCCAGCACCACATAAAGCTGGTCGTGGTGGCACACGCCTATAATCCCGGCACTGAAGAGGCGGAGGCAGGAGAATTGCTGTGAGTCCAAGGCCAGCCTGGGCTCCATAGTGCGTTCAGGACCAACCTGAACTACAGAGTGAGACCCTGTCTAAAAAAAAAAAATCTATATCTATATCTATCTATCTATCTATCTATCTATCTATCTATCTATAGCAAGTCAGGTGGTCCTGTTGTTTTCACATCAAACCAGGTCTGCTTAATAGAAATATATCATTTAAAAATTACCTCATTGTTTTCAAAATTAATTTGTTTGCCTAAAAATTAAGAACATGCATAGTGATTAGAAAAAAAAATTCCCAGAGCTTTGATTTCCCTGGAGGGTTCCAGCAGCTTTGAATCCTTCTTCCCTGAGTCAGGCCTGGGAAATGGGAAAAGACGGAAGGGGGGCCAGGCAATCTCTCAGGGGCTTCCTCTGCCTCAGCTCCCAGCAGCCAGAGGAATTGCTTCCTCACCAACCAGAGTGGGAGGGATTGCCGGCACTGCTCCCGGGGCCCAGGTCTCCCCAGGTGCACAGCTCTGTAGTTCCCCCGAGAATATCCACAGGACTCTCACTGATAGCTCCATGGAGGCCCTCTCCACTGTCCTCTAGGT
This sequence comes from Ctenodactylus gundi, assembly GCA_004027205.1. NCBI lineage: Eukaryota > Metazoa > Chordata > Mammalia > Rodentia > Ctenodactylidae > Ctenodactylus > Ctenodactylus gundi. The sequence continues at coordinate 1,023,543 of PVKB01000135.1, forward strand.
CCCGCACCCATTCAATTCCTGATTTGGGGAAAATAAGTGACTTAATGTCCCTCATGTATTTTATAAGCAACAGTCACTCAGTGATACCAGAAAGGAGAATGATTATGTGTCAGGTGAGATTTTATTTACTTATGTATTTGAGACAAGGTCTTGTTCTGTAGTTTAGGCTAGTTCTGAACTCATTATGAAACCTAGGCTGGCCCTGAACTCATGGCAATCCTCCTGCCTCAGTCTCCCAAGTGCTGAGGTGACAGGCATGTGCCATTACACCAGGCCTTGTACTTGTTGGGCAAGTGCTTTAACATCATGCTATTCCTTTAGCCCAGGAATATGAGATTGTAGATACTTCTGCTAGAGTGGGTGGTATTTCCCAATACTTATTTTCACATACCTTTCTCTCCATACCTAGTACATGATCATTCCAAATCCAAGTGCCCCCAAAATCTAGATTTTTTTTTCCAACATGGTACACTTGGTTTTAAATTAATTCCTGCAGTGTGTTCAGGAAGTGACTGATATGTAGCATTAATGAGAACAGCCACTACAGAGCAGTGGGAGTAGAGAAAACCGTGGACTCGTCTTAGCGCTGTACTTAGGAGCCAGGTGACCTTGGGCACATAGTTTAGCCTCTGTAAGCCCCAGGGTGTTTGTTTTGTTTTGTTGTTTCTGGAAGGGAGTGGCACTAAGGACTCCTTTGTCGCATCACAGTAAAGATTACATGAGAAAGTGACAGTGGTCCTCAGTGAACATGATTGCCACTGTCATTTCCAGATCTTCCTTGCAGTGTGACCCCGGGATTTATGCCATACGGCCCCTTAAAAGTGTGACAGCCTATTAAGGGGTTTTGCTCTTCAATAAGCAAAACCCCTTAAGGTGGAGCCTCAGGAGCAATGTGGAACCCAAGATTCCTTCACACTCACCTGCTAGGGCCTGTGCAAGAAGACAACCTGCTCAGATACCTTCTGCTTGAGACATCAAGCGACAGGGAACAGGAGACATCTGACCTGAGCACGCCCCACCCAGGCTGGGGGTATTTGAAATAAAAAATGTGGAAACACCCAGCATAACAGTGGGATCCCAAGCTGAGAGCCATGAATTGGGAGAAAGAGTAGGAAGAAGCAAGAAAGGCTGGAGGAAGAGCGACAGGGACAGGGCCGTGGGCGTGGGTGGTGCTCGCCGCGCAAGCCCGGCTGCCCCAGAGGCGGAGGGAGGAGGACCACAGGTTTGAGCCCAACCTGGACGCGGCAGGGAGACTGTCTGACAATAAGAACTGGGCTGCAGCTCAGTGGTAGCGTTTATCTTGATCGTGGTTCTGTCTCCAGTACTGGAGAGGGGGAAAAAAACAATTTAAAAAGTAAAGTATTGTTTATATGTCTTCTAATAACAAACAACCGTTCTCCTGGAGCAGAAACATCTTTCCAAATGTAAGACTTGATATGAGATCACCTTTGATTAGATTTTGTGGGTGTGCTCCAAATGCTCCCCCAGTGTCCTTCAGAGAAACAGAAAAGTATCCTGGAGATGAAGGCAGAGATTGGGGCCATGTGGCCACCCATTAGGGAACAGAGGCCAGAAGTGTCCCCTGGAGATTCTGGAGGAAACCCTGCCTTGAGAACACTTCACATTTTTATATCTAGAAATATAGGATAACATATTTCTGCTGTATCAAGCTACCAAGATTTTGGCAGTTTGTAATCGCAGCCATAGAAAACCAATACACCCCATGAATGAAAACTGCATGATGACAAGAGAAATGTCAGTTAAAATAAAGCCTCTATGTGCAGTAATGCCGGCTCTACGCAGAGTTATCACAAGTGAACAACTGCTTCATTTTCATCTCTAAAATTTTCTACTACTCCAGCCATAATAAAATTTAAAATAACTGTCATTAATTGAGCATGTTTTCATAAACCAAGAAACTTGATGGGGGTTTTATTTTTTGGTTTTTTTTTGTTGTGTTTTGTTCTGTTGTGTTTACTTTTGAGACAAGGTCATGCTCTGAGTCAGTCTGCTGCTGAACTGACCATGTAGCCCAGATATGATCTTGAATTCTCAGTAATCATCCTGCCTCGGCCTCCCTAGTGCCAGGATTACAGGCGTACCCTACCACACCCAGCTTATTTAGTGTGTTTTATACACATTTCTCTTTAATCCTCAAGATGTCTTAATGCAACTTCTACTTTGTAGTTGAGGAAGTTGAGATGTAGAGACTTGAGACAACCAGAGCTGGAAAGGAGGTCATCCCAAAAGAGCCAGAATGTTCCCTGCTCCCACATCCCCAGTGGCACAGGCAGGAAAGGAGGGAAAACGTTGCCAAGAGCCAGGTGGAGTGGCTGCGGAGGACTGTGGCATTAGATCAGAGGTGCCTTTGTGATATAGTCAGACAGCTGGCCGTCCATGGCCAGAAAAAGGCAGCTCCAAATCCAGGCCCTGTGCTGATTTTTGGCTGAGGGAATTACCTTCTTTGAGTCTCAAGCTTCTCTTAAAAAAAAAAAAAGAAAGAAAAGAAAAGAAAAGAAAAAGAAAGAAAGAAACAAAGAAACCCCAGCAGATTACAGTGCTCCTTACCTGGTGGTGGAAAGCTTGAAGCAGATGCACTTGGTGTCCAGACAGAGCAGAGGCCCAGGGAAGCTCCTCCCCTGAGGCTAGCAGACCCCTCCAGAAATTCCAGGGCACTTCAGATCCTTGAGCTAATCCTATCATTAAGGACATAAGCTCTCTCCAGGAGGTCGATTGCCCCATTGCCTTTGAAACTGTACATTTAAAATATCGCTTCTGAGTTATCTGGCTGGAAGATTCACCTTGTGGGCTTGTTAAAAATCACATGGCAGGGTCTGGGGGCATAGCTCAGCGTTAAAGTGCTTGCCTAGCAAGCACAAGGCTCTGGGTTTGATTTCCCAGCACCACATAAACTGGGTGTGGTGGTGCCTGCTTATAATCTCAGCACTTGGGAGGCTGAGGCAGGAGAACTGCTGAGAGTTTTTAGGGCCAGCATGGGCTGCACAGAAACTCAGGACCAGCCTGGAGTCTGGGCTAAAGAGCAAGACTCTGTCGCAGAAGGAAAAAAAAAAAAAACACCTCATTGTAGGGAATACCTTCAGGTTCACTGAATTTATCTCTACTATGGCAAACAAAGGAACTGGAATTCTTTAATAAGCAGCCCCAGGTGGTTGTGATTTTAAAAATGTGCTGGGGATGTAGCTCTGTGGTAGTGTGCAAACCTGAGGCCTTGCATTTGATCTTTAACACTGCATGGAAAAAAAAGACTTTAGTTATCTCTGCTTAAAGCAAACCTTCCTAAATTTTACCAGGCATGCTCACCTTGGGATCTCACTGAAAAGCAGACTCTGGTTCAGCCAACTGGGGTGGGCCTGGCAGGCTATGGTTCTCACAAACTCCCAGGGACCTCCCCACCCAGTGATTGATCACATTCTTAGTAAAAAAGTAACTCCAAATGATGTGAACCAAATTTAAAGACCTCAGTTATAATCCTCGATGTCTACTAGTACTTTGAAATCTTTGTAGAATCTTCACGTCTTTTTTTTTTAATACTGAGAATTGAATCCAGGGCCTTTGCACTGAGCCATAACCCCAGTCGACACGTACTCCCTTTTAAAATTATTTTTTATTTTGAATCTTGCTAAGTCACTTAATCACTCAGGCTGGGCTAACGCTTCATGATTCTCCTGCCTCAGCCTCCCAGGATGTTGGGATTCCAGGCAAGTGCCACCAACCCTAGCTATCTATGTCCTCTTTTCACCATCAAAGCAATTGTATGGGGACACTACCGCCCTTTACCCTGTGAGAGCCCCAGGAATGTGGCAGACAGGCAGACTTCTGTAAGGGAACCTGCGGTTTCCTGAGAATGCTGCTGTGTCAGGTGCACTCCCACTCACTCTCAGGCTGTGACTGTTTGTGGCTGGACATGAAATGTCCCCCAAAAGCCTCACGCATTTGGATGTTGTGGATTGTTTAAGGCATCTATGTACTGTGAGGAGATAGGGCCCGGCCAGGAGCAGTGGATTACAGGTGTGTGTAGAGAACAGGTGTGTGGTAGATTAGATTACAGGCATGTGGCCTGGAAGGACAGAAAATACTGCCCACCCCCTCCCCCAGTTTCTTCTGGAGGCCCCGATCTTTCTCTTGTGGTGCTCTGAGCAGCTGATCTCCCCCAGGCCCTTCTTGCTGTTGCTGCCCATGAATGCACCAAGACCTTCTGAAACTGTGAGCTGAAATAAATCTTTCCTCCCCGGGCTGCGGATCTTGAGTATTCTGCCCCAGCAATGAATAAGTGACTAAGATAGACTGTGTACCCATAAAGTTGCTAATGAAGCCCCCAGCGGAGAAGAGGCTGAGCACACCATCAATTCCCTCCTCCTGCCTGGGGTGTTTCTGGGCATGGCGGTGCTTCCCTGGCACTTTCAAAGTGTGGGAGCCCTCAGAGTTTCCACCCTGGAATCTCCCATGAAGCTGCCCCCTGCCACTTGAACCGCCACAGCTCACAGGCACGCCTGCCTTGTCAGGTGAACGTGTCATAACTTCTACACTCTGTGAGCCTGGGTTTCTTCCTTTCTGCCTGGATGCACACATAGGTGTTTTTTTCATTTGACATTGAACTAATCTCAAATGTTAAGATTTACACAAATGGTACACATAGTAAAATGACGCAGCCACTTCAGAAAACAACCTAGCAATTTTTCTTTTCCTTCTCCAGAGACAGGGCCTTCCTCTGTAATCTAGGTTAGTCCTGAACTCGCTCTGAAGTCCAGGCTGGCCTTGAACACATGGCGGTCTTTCTGCCTCAGCCTCCCAAGTGCTGAAATTATAGGTGTGTGGCCCAAGGCCGTGCACTTGCCAGGCAAGTGCTGTAACCACTGTGCTATTTGCCAGACCCTGGCAGTTTCTTTAAAAGGTAAATGTATCCAGGCATGGTAGCACAGGCCTATAATCCCAGCATTCTGGGAGGCTGAGGCAGAAGGATTAAAAATTTGAGCACAGACTGAGTAGTTTAGTGAAAGCTTGACTCAATATTTAAAAAAAAAAAAGAAAGAAAGAAATTTAAAAAGGTCTAGGAGGGCTGGAGGAACAGCACAGTAGTTGGAGCACCTGCCTAGCAAGTGCAAAACCTGAGTTTGATGCCCCAGCAGCACATAATAGCTGAGCATAGTGGTGCACTGCTGTGATCCCAGTACTCAGGAGATTGAGTCAGGGCATGGCTGTGAGCTTAAGTGCATCGGGGGCTACACAGTGAGTTCAAAACCAGCCCGGACTACAAACTGAGACCCTGAGACAATGAAAAAGAAAAAGGCTCAGCCCAAAGGCCCCAGGTCTCATCCTACTACTACAGAAAAAAATACATAAATTTACTGTGTGACATAAAGAATTGAAAGCAGATACTCAAGTTCTTGTATGCGTACGTTTAGAGGAATGTTATTTTCAATACCAAAATGTAGAAACAACCGGCACGTCCATCAGTGAATAGAAAAGCAAAATTGGCATATCTGTACAATGGCCTATTACTCAGCTATTAAAAGGAGCCAAGTTGATACGTGCCACTCTGTGATAGTAAAAGCCAGACACAGAAGGCCGCATATGGTGTAATTTCATTTATATGATATATCCTGAATCAGTGAGTCCATAGAAAAGGCAGATTAGCAGTTGGTAAGGATTTATGGGACGGGCAGATGGGAGAGTATCTGAAAAAGGTCTGAGATTTTCTGTTGGGTAATAAAAACACCTAGGAAAAAATATAGCTGGTAGTTGTACAACATTGTAACCTATCAAATGCCACTGAATTGTACACCTCGGTCAATGTCATGTTACGTCAATCTCAGCTCAGTTTAAAAAACTGTCCTAAGATCTGTGGGGGTGGGCATATTTTTTTCTGAAACATTTATACCAAATATTTTGATGCATAAACCAGGCATGGTAGCACATGCCAAATCCCAGCACTCTGTTGGGCTGAGGCAGGAGGATTGATACCGAGATCAAGTCCACCCTAGACAAGTTGGTGACTTAGTAAGACCTCTGTTTCAACAGTAAATTTTTTTAAAAAAAGACCTGGGGTTATAGCTCAGTGTGAAGATTCAAGGTTTAATTTCCAGTACAAAAGCAAATATTTTGATATGTACATCACCTGGGAACAAGGATATTTCATCACGTGATGCTGGTAAAATTATAAAATCAGGAAACAACATTACTCCAGGACTCTTATCTATGTTACACTCCTTGTCGAAATATCGCCAATTTCCCAATGATGTTATTTGTAGCAATTTTTCTATGGATTCAGAATTCTGGATCATACAGTGCTTTTAGTTGTCGAGTCTCTTAAAACCATCCGTCAGCTTTTACACCTTTTTCTTTTTTATCTTTCCTGGAATTGCCGATTTTAGAAAGAACAGGCCCTGATGTTGTGTAGACTGCCTCCGTCTGGGCCCCTTGATGTTTCCCATGACGAGAGGCAGTTATGCAGGAAGACCCCTGAAGATACGCTGTCCTTCTCAGTGAGTCGCATCGGTTTATTCTTTACTGAGGGTGTCCACTTTAGTGACTGGGATTAGGAGGGAGTTTCCATGTTTGTATTCTGTTTTTCTCCTTGTGTTAAATAATAGAAGGGGCTGGAGGAGTAACTGGGAGGTTAAAGTGCTTGCTTAGCGCGTGCTAAGTGCCTGAGTTCAATTCCCCAACACCACTTAAACCAAGTGTGGTGATGCACGCCTGTAATCCTAGCACTTGGGAAGCTGAGACAGGAAGATTGCCGTGAATCCGAGAATCAGCCTGGGCTACAAAGTAAAACACTGTCTCAAAAAAAATTGTAAATCGTAGAGGGGACTGGAGGAATAGCTCAGAGATTAGAGCACTTTCCTAGCAAGCTCAAGACCCTGGGTTCAATTCCCCAGCACCCATGTAAATCTGGGTGTAGCAGCATGCACCTGGAAGCCCAGCACTCAGGAGGTTGAGGCAGGAGGATTGCTGTGAACTTGAGGCCAGCCTGGGGTCCATAGTGAGTTCAGGACCAGCCTGAACTACAGAACAAGACCCTGTCTCAGAAACAAATAAATAAAATGAAATGGAGTATGCACTTTAGAGAGGAGGGGTGCGAGGGATTGAACCCAGGCCTTCACATTGAACTATATCCTCAGCCCATTTTTATTTTTAATTTTAAGGTAAGATCTCACTAAGTCTCTAAATTGCTCGAGTTAAACTTGAACTGCAATCCTCCTACCTCAGCCTCCTCAAGTGCTGGTACTACAGGCCTAACCAGTGGGCTGAGCCCGTATGCTATTTTAAGGTTTAACAAAGCTACTATCTTTTTTTGGAGCCAGCTATTATTTTTATCACACATTCAATCTCTACCTTGCCAGGAAGAATATAGAAATATATATGTGTATGCATATATACATATGTGTGTGTACGTGTGTGTGTGTGTGCGTGTGTATATAGTTTCTACTCTCAAAAAGCTTATTGCTTTGTTGGGAGACAGTTCCCACAGTCCCCCAATTCTGAAGAACCAATCTTATCCATTATACTAGGTACTTCATTTATAAATTCTGCAAGCTGAGTAAAAAATAAATAAATAAAAGCTGCGTAAGAACCAAGAACAGAGTGTAATCATTTTAGCTGTAAAAACCAAGCAGTTGTTAAACTCCCTGCAAACCTTAGAACTAATGAGTCTAGATAATAGTTGGCTGTATTGAGCCAAGAGCTGAAAGAATGATACACAGGCAAATGCCCAGAGTTTTGTGGTAAAACCTGTTTCAATATTTTGTGCTTTTAAAATAATAATTGCTTTTCCTTTTGGTTTCATGTTTTCTAATGGACTGATTCTTTGAATTGTTGGAATAAAACTCAAAAGGAGTACCGAGAGGGTAATGACAAGTGCCCAAACTACAGGCACGGTTACACTGCTGCTCCAGTCTACTTGGTCTCACTCTTTTTCTCTTGGTGATTTATCTTTATTGTCCCCATGTGAATTGTCAAAACACGGAAGAAATTGAGGGAGGGAGAAGACAGACAGAGATACATTTCATATGCAACATCCAAGTGTTTTTCCAAACTATGTTCCTTTATTATCTTTGAATGTGAGTAAAAATGGTAAAATCATGATATAGAATTAAATGAATAACATAGATAATATATATCAGATTTTTAAAAAATTCCTGTTCTATTTTATGCTTGGTTTACAAAATTTTAAGTTGATTTTACTATTAAAATTACCAATTTTGCTGCAAATAAAATTTTAATCACCAAAAGATAATAGGTTTAATTTGCAATAATTCCATAGCATGGTGGCATAAATGTACAGCCTCTGTTTCTAGCTCCTCTTTCCAGAAGAGACCTATGCCACTGCTACTACATAATTGCAAGCAGCCTGAGGAGAGTGGCCTGTTATTGAATTATTGCTTTTCAAACTTAAAAAATATATATGCTTAATACACGCTTACCACACACACACACACACACACACACACACACACACACACACACACACATCTTAGTCCACTTTCTGCTGGTATAACAAAATGCTTGAGACTGGACTGTTTATTATCAGTAGAAATTTATTTGGCTTAGGATGCTGGAGGCTGGGAAGTCTAAGCTTGAAGGACTGCATCTGGTAAGGACTTTCTGGGTGCATCAGCCCCCCACCCCTTACAACGAACCAATACCAATGATAACTTTAAACTGATAAGAGTTTAGAAAAGAAAAACTGCAAAATAGGTTATCCGGCCTCCACTGAAGGCTTGTTTTTCAGCTGAGGTTGTTTTTCACCTTCCAGAGAACAAAGAGTTAATATGTTACAGTTTTCTGAAGTTAGTAAAGTAGATGCACTTCTTCTACCTTGAGGGTATCCTGGCTTTTTCCAGTTATGGGCATGTGAAGGAGCCAATCAATGAGCGGTATCTCATAGCTCCAGCCAGTCATTGGGAGCCGCTTCATAACTCCAGCCGCCCTTTGTTCCTCTAAGTGGGTGCAGTGAACCCTCAGGCCCACACCAATGGACACCCCAGCCCCTCCTGGCTTCTCTGCTGGTGCTTTTGTTTCTTTTTCTTGCTTCGGTTTTCCCTTAGCTTCTAGCCTAAGAAGTGGAAGTCTCTGTCCTTTGTTTGGTCCAGTGAACTGGTGCTGTTTTCAGATTCTGTATGCTTTATTTCTAACATGCAATAGTCCTTGGACTTGGGAACCTCTCCCCTTCTCCAAGAGGAGAGGGGATTTACCTCAACAAAGCGGTTGACCTAATCACGTCCAAACACTATCACAGAGGTGATTAAATTTCAACATGTTTTAAAGGGGACATTCAAGCCATAGCACCACAGAACAGTCAGAATATGGCATAAAAAGAAGCAAAAATACCAATAAATCTTACCCGAAGTAATTAGATATAAATAATAACAATGTAAAACCTTTAAGACATGTTGATACCCTTTCATAAGGTAGAAGTATATACACGGGGCTGGAGGAATAGCATAGTGGTTAGTGTTTACCTAAAAAGTGAAAGGCCCTGTGTTTGAATCCCCAGCACCACATAAACTGGGTGAGCATGGTGATGCACACCTGTAATCCCAGCACTTGGGAGGCTGAGGCTGGAGGATGGCCATACGGTTGAAGCCAGCCTGGACTACAGAGTGAGACCCTGTCTCAAAAAAAATTGAATATACACATACTGTTAAACAGTATATAAATATAAACGCAAGCTTTGTAAATTGTGCTGCCAAGAATCCAGTGATACTCAGAAAGGTTATAAAGCCTACCTCCATCCCGCCCTGACCAAAGCTCCTCACAGGTCCTCTGAGGCCCTACTTGTGACACACTCTGCTGTTTGAAAGCAAACACAGCTTTTTCTACCCTTTGAAGTTCCAGGGCATATACCCCAAGGCCAAAACTAAGCTGAGAGGCCTCGGGACCTCTCGAGCCTGATTTTGTGGTATCCTTCCTGCAAGATGAAAACTATAATGGCTTCCGCTTTTCTTTCTCCCTTCCTTTTTTTATTTATTTGTTTTTTTGAGACAGGGTCTCTCTCTGTAGCCCAAGCTGGTCCTGAACTCAGTATGTAACCCAGGCTAGCCGTGGAATCAGGGCAATTCTCCTGCCTCAGACTCCCGAGTGCTGGGATTACAGGCCTGCGCCACCACACCCAGCTTATGTGGTGCTGGGGAATCAAACTCCAGGCCTTGCACTTGCTAGGCAAGTGCTTTAACTGCTGAGCCATTCCTCCAGCCTGACTTCTACTTTTCAAGGGACTCGCGTGGCTTAGGTGCCATTTCTCGCCCCGAGCCCAAGTCCCACTGTGTTGGTGTACCCAAGCTAGCTCCCAAGGGCCAGCCCCTGCCTCCCTATGAGAGCAGCCCTGGGGATACCAACATCCACTTTGCCCGTGAGCAGAACACTCTTGGTGTGCCTAGTAGTCAGCTGTCCCAGGGGAGGTCCTTAACCAGGGGTGCACAAGGAAAGACCCCAGCTTCCTCGCGCTGGCTGGGTGATGTGAGCTGTGTGTCTTGCCGTTCTCCCCCAGGTTTAGTTTCGGGTGCCTACTGTGGAAGCCCACTGTACCACGTGCCCCCCTGGGCTGCCTTTCCTGTCCCAGTAGCTCCCATGACAGGCCCCATGGCGTCTTCATCTAGGCGTGTGTCAGGAGCCCTGCTGACCGGAAAGCTGAGCGCCTTGCAGCTTGACCACACAGGCCACGAGTAACTGATGCAACGCTGGAGCAGCCCAGTGTCTCGCCAGAGCCTGTCTATCTCATGACTTCCAAGACAAACTGCCCCCCAGATCTGGGGGCTCCCAAGAGGACCCTGAACTTCAGCTTGGCAGAGATTCAAAGAAGTGAAGGACAAGGGGGGAATTTTCTTGAGTGCCGTTACAAAGACCACACTGCTGAGCACATAAAACTCACCCTCTCTTAGAAGATACACCTTGTCAACCTGTGTCACGTACTGGCCAGACCACACACACACACACACACTGTCCTTTAGTCTGTCAAGCCAAGCTGTCAGTCCAGGCTTTTCTCACCTTACTCCAAGACACACATATGCCCGGGGTGGGGAATCTCCTGGGGGTATGCCCAGGTAGCTGCCACTGCTTGGGACAGGAGCAATGGCCGTCTTTGTTCCCCAGCAGTCTTACTATCACCCTGGCCTGGCAGAAGCCAGGGCATTGCCCACCTTGTGGCAGATGGGCAGAAAGTTTGGACAGTCTGCCTGTCTGGCTTGGAGCCCCAGAAGGGCACACAAATGCCTTGTGGTGGGTGCCAGGGCTGAGCCATGCCACACAGAGCCTTGTGATGTCCTTTCAAAAGGACAAGGCAATTTTCCTTTAAAGGAAAACCCATGTTTCAGAACCACTAGGGAGCAGGTAGCCAGACAACATGAAATCATTATCCTTTGTCCCTCTGGGACTGAGTATAAGGTTGCAAATTTCCCAAGGAGGGCATGTGATTCCTTTCTGTGAGGAATGATTCATTTCAGAAAAGTCTGTTTTGTTTTCATAGTGACCGGGAAGCGGAATCAGCATCTTGACTGTATAAACCCGAGTGCCAGCTTCCATTATTACATAACATAAAGGAACCTGTTTTTGGAAAACTCTATGAAAAGGAAAGACAATGAATAGTGTTCAAAGTTTTCAAATATTGAATAGTTTAAATATCTTAATTTTGCTTTTCTCAATGGCAATGGGATTCTTAAAAATCAAATTTATAGCCAAGCATGGTATACTGTACAGCTGTAATACTGAGACTCTGGGAGGCTAAGGCAGGAGGATTAGAGATCCGAGCCCAACATAGACAAAGTGATTTAGTGAAAACTTGTTTGAGAATAAAAAGTAAAAAAGGGTCACGGAATGTAGGTCACCGATAAAGACCGTGGGTTGTTCAATCCACTTACCATTAAAAAACAAAACAAATGTATTCATTCTAAAATAGTAATCGCTGGTCAGGTTTAGCATCCCCATTTTTACTGTCTTGGATTATGGAAACAACCATAAACTCAATTTTATATTAATACCTACTGAAGCCCTCGTCCTCAACCCACCAGTCATTAACTGTTGGGAAAGCCAGGAGCCCCTGTCAGCAGAAGCACACTTACTTGCTTCCCGTATTTATTTTTGCAGTGCTGGAGGTTGGACCAGGGCATCACACCGAGTGACATCCCCAGTCCTTCTCATTTTTTTATTTTGAGACAGGACCTCACGAAGTTCTCTAGGCATGACTTGATCTTGTAATTTTCCTGCTTCAGCCTCCCAGAGTGCTGGGGCTACAGGTATGTGTCACCATGTCCAGCTAGAAAATTACTTCATTATTTTTTGCAGTAGATCTTCTGGATTTGTAGGAAGGAACCAGGTCAATGGGGGGCAGCAGGTGCCTGTCCACCTGGGGGCTGGGGTGCCACCTGGGAAGTTCTGAGATCAAGTGTCTTCCAGACAGCCTTCAGCTGAAGGAACTAGGCCTTTCTGTTGGGAAAAAGCCACCTGTCCTTACCTTGCTTAATGAAGGTCCCAGCAACTGAGTCCATTTTCCTTTTCTCTGTCCCCAGCACTGTCCTTTTCAGCTCTTGAGGGCTCCCTCCTCTCAAGCCCGGGACAGTTTCCCTCCCTTCACTTTTCTTATTATCCTTGTAGGAAAGCCCACGGGTCCCTTTTACATAATGCATTCATCATAAATCCTAGGGAGGACTGACGAGGAGGAAAAACCTCAATAAATATGGAAAGGTTTTTTTTCCAAACAATCATAAAATTGCAGAACAGTTTTGTGAGGATCAAATGACATATAGAAAAAGTATCAAGGGTTATGGTGTAGTTTGGCAGTTAGCGCACTTGCCTAGCAAGCACAGGCCCTGAGTTTGATTCCCCAACACCACATAAGCCAGGGATGGTGGAGGCTGAGGCAAGAGAAATGCCCTGTGTTTGAGGCCAGCCTGGGCTACATCGTGAGTTCAGGACCAGTCTGGGCTATAGAGAGAGACCCTGCCAAAAAAGAAGAAGAAGGAGAAGAAAGAGAAGGGGAAGAAGAGGCACAGAGCAAAGTCATAATATGGAGGTGACAGGATAGCCTTTCTCTGTAATAATGGCACCTCTTAATATTCAGACTCAAAGGGTCTAACCCCGTGGCACCCAACAGAAATATAATGTGAAACATATGTATAACTTTAAAAAATGTTAGCAGCCACAGTAAGAAAAGTAAGCTTGGCATAATGACAGGTACTTGGAGCCCCAACTACTTAGGGGGTTGAGGTGGGAAATGATCTCAGAAGTTTAAGACCAGCCTATGAAATATGGCAAGATCCAGTTTCAAAATAAATAAATAAGTAGACATGGGAAAGTTCATTTTAATTGCATATTTTATTCAAATATTCTTTTGAAATGTAATCAGTATAATAGTTAATGAGGTAGATTGTTATCTTTTTATATTAAGTCTATTAAATGTCATATGTATTTGACATAAAGAACAACAGTCTCAATCTGGACAGGCCCCATTTCAAGCGTTCTGTAGACACATGTGGATAATAGCTGTTGAATGGACAATAAAGACTTAGCATGTCTTATATTATTTCATCTCCTTTAAGGTGAGTATTACTATTCTCATTTTACAAACGAGAAAACTGAGGCTAAGGGCAATTAAGTAACTTGTCAAAAGTGATCAATACAAGGCCATCCTGGTGGCACAGCCTATAAACTAGCACTTTGGAAGGCTGAGACTGGAAGATCACAAGTTTGAGCCCAGCCTGGGCAACTCAGGGACCTAGCAAGACCCTGTCTCAAAATGAAAAACACAGGGGCTGAGGGCATAGCTCAACAGGTAGAGTGTTTGCCTAGGAAACACAAAGCACTGGGTTCTATTCCCCAGCAACAGAAACTGGGCGCAATGGGGCGTGCCTATAACAACAACCCTTGGGAGACTGAGGCAGGAGGATTGCCATGAGCTTGAGGATAGCCTGGGCTACATAGTGAGTTCAGGACCAGCCTGGACTACAGAGTGAGACCCTGTCTCAATAAAAAATAAATATGCACAGAGGATGTAGCTCAATGTGAAGGTCATAGACTCAAACCTAGGACCACAAAAAATAAACAGGGATTAATACAGTTCCCAACAACCTCTTATCTAGCTTATGAATAACTACAAGAGAAGCTCCAAAACTCCAAACACAAAGTAAAATGCTATAGAGAGAGAAATGTTACACTGACCTGAAAAATGCACTTTGTATACATGTGTGGAAATGTCACGCTGTATCCCAAGTGTGTACAACTCTTATTAAAAATGAAAAGAAAGTTTAAGGAGATGAAAATGCAAATGACACTGATTTGATCATTATACACTATATACACAATTGAATTATTACAGCACACCCAGTAAACTCAGATAATTTAACTAATAAAATGTAAAAGGGATCAATAATGAACAGTTTAAATTACATCTTTATTAAATAGAATTCTGCTCGAATCTTGGTTTTCCCACCTCTGGGGAAGGCTGTTTAAAGTCTTCTACTCCACACCTGGAGTAAAAAATGTCAAATTAAGCCTACCCTGGAAGTGGTTGCAAGGATTATGAATCATGACGTGGAGCCTAGCTAGTGTCTGATAATTTTTTTTAAATCTTAATAAATTGAGTGGTTCTGAGAGAAAGGAGCAGGCAGCACTTCCACGCTAAGGCTAAATGAACTTCCTGGGTGTGTGTGCCTGAAATGGCACCGTTGGTTGGCAGCGGTCTCTCCTCTGCCCAGCACTCTTATGTGTTCCCTTGGCTGCCCCCAGACTCCTACTGTAAGCCCACAGGCTCCTGCCAGGGCCCCTGCCAGGCCTGGGACTCACTCCGCTGCCTGCCCTTTCCCCATACCATATTCTATTATTAAGCTAGCAGAAATTCAGTATGTCTGTTGTAGTTATCCACTACTGTATAAACATGAACCCAAATTTCAACAGCTTAAAATAATATTCTGATTTTTCTCACAGATCTGTAACGTGGGTGTCTTAGTTACTTCTTCATTGCTGTGACTCAATACCTGAAATCCACAAGTTTAGGGGAGGAAAGGTTTATTTTACCTCACAGTTTCAGAAGGTCACAGTCCATTTACCTGCAACCAGCAGCAATGGAAGTACATGGCAGAGACAGAGGTGGAGGCGGCCCCTCAGGACAGCACAAACAAGAAGCCACGTGGCATCAAGTTCAGTCTCTCCCCAGAGGAAAAAGCTGTGACAATTTTTCTTTTTACTTCCTTTTATGCAAGTTCCCAGTTGGGCCTCCCACATCCCTCATTTGATGGCTCGCAAATTACATTCTAATCCAGGCTGGTTCCTAACTGCCTAAAGTAGGTGTGGCTCCTAAACCCTAATCCAGGCATGGCTCCTGATTGCCTCAAATTGACATAATCTCCCCAACAATCACAGTAGGCGAAAATTCAATAGCCAAATCAGAGAGGTATTTGAGCATTTTTTTTTCAAAGACAGAGTCATGATCTGTAGTCCAGGCTGGTCCTGAACTCATCATTGTCCCAGGCTGGCCTTGGGACAATCCTCCTGTCTCAACCTCCTGGGTGCTGGGATTATAAGGCATTTGTTCCATATCCTGTTAAAGTGATGCTGAAGAATCAAACTCAAGTACTTAGCAAGCTCCATAACCGCTGAGCCATTTCTCCAGTCCCTAAGCATCTTTTTGGAAGAGAATGAGGAGCTGCCCTTTTGTTAAATAGATGAAAGAAGAAAGAGGAAGGAAGTCAAGCAGTGTTCTTTTACTTGTAGACTCTGAATGCAAACGATTACCATTGGTAAATACGTGTCAGCCAACCCGTGATCGGTGTCATTCCTCATAGCTGTGAAATGGTTATACAGTATGATCTTACATTGCTGGTTCCAGAAGAGTCCTACAGACTAAAACATCTCTCACTAATAACTACCTCTTCACGTAAATGAGCACCATAAAACGGGACCTGTTGGTACCTTCAGCACTTGAAAAAAAGCAAGGAAAGACCTCTTAGCCAGGCCTGAGGCACAGGTCTATAACCCCAGCACTCTGGAAGGCTGAGGCAGGAGGATCTGAAGTTTGAGACCAACATGAGCAATTTAGTGATTCAGTGAGATCCTGTCTCAAAATCAAAATTTAAAAAATGAGCTGGGGATATAGCGCAGTGGGAAGAAACTGGGTTTGATTCCTAGTACAAAAACCTGAAATAAACAAAAATAAGTAAGCAAATGAAAATCTCTTTTTCTTGCCCCCCCCCGACCTTTTGTATTTCATATTATTATATTGTGGTGCTAGAGATGAAGGATAGGTCCATCATCCTGAGCTATATCCCTATCTAATTTTTATTTGTCCGGAGACGTATTTGAGTACCTACTTGGTGCCAGGTGCTAGGTAGACTCTACAGACTTAGAAGTGAGTCAGAATGAGCCTGGCCTCCCAAGGAGTCAAGAATCTGGTAGCAGCTTCTGCCACAGGGCCAGCTTTGTCCCCTGTGACAGACACTCTGGTGCTCAGGGGGCTCATGCCTCAGGAGTTCTCGGTTAAGCATCAGTGGCTTGCATTCTCAGGACTTGAGACCCTGTGGTGAGGGGAGGAGAGGAGACCATAGTGTAGAAAAGGGGTCCTGTGGGACAGCCATTTGGGAAATGTGCCAAAAGGATTTCCTGCTTAGTTCCCAGCATAGCAGTGCTCGGAGTCCCGGCCTTTGGAAGGTGACTGGATCCTGTGTGCCTTAACCTTGTGAATGGATTAATTAATTGACAGATTTATCATTTAATGGCCTATTAGGAGAAGGTAAAGACAAGGGGAAGGCCTACATGAGAAAGCAGGTCACTGGGGGACAGGCCCTTGACGGTGGGTGGGTGTATTTTGTCCCTGCCCCAGTTCCCTCCTCTCTCTCAATCTCTCTCTCTCTCTCTCTCTCTCTCTCTCTCTCTCTCTCTCTCTCTCTCTCTCTCTCTCTCTCTCTCTTTCTCTCTCTCTCTGTTTCTGACACCCTGAGGTAAGCAGCTTTGCTCTATCATGTGCTCCAGCCACCACTGTTCTGCCTTGACACAGGCCCAGAAATGAAGGAGGCAAGTCACGATGGGCTGAAAACTCTAAAACTCTGAAACTCTGAATCCGTAAACCAAAATAAATCTTTTCTCCAAAAAAAAAAGAAAAAGAAAAAGAAAAGATTCCTACTAAGTAATTCCATTTTGTTCCTGAAGTGGGAATTTTTTTTAACTTAAAAAACTTCACTGTGGTTAAACATCCCCATAATTATACCTTTAAATATTCCCCATTCTACTTTTGTTAAAAATGGTTAATTTAAAAATTTCAACAGCTCTTAGGGGCTTTTTGGCTCAAGTTGTCTGACTAAGCATATGTGTTTACATCTCTTTCCTACTTAAATTCCATTTACGAGGCAGAAAAAATTCACCAATCACATAACTCTGTGACAGTGTGGGGGCCACCAAGAGATGAGAACAGTGGGGAATTAAGAGTTGAGCTGAACAGCAAAATCTCATTTAAAAAAAAAAAAAAAAAAAGGACTCAGCCTTATGTAACCCAGAGAGTTTTTCCTGGAAGTGAAATTCCCCAGCAGGAAAAACCCCTTTAAGAAAAGAGGCAGGAAGCAGGGGGCAGGGGTGTGGGAGGGGGGTGGCTCATGTGTTAAAGCGCTTGTCTGGCTTGCAGAAGGCCCTGCGTTGATTCCCCAGCACCACATAAAAATTAGCCAGGCACAGTGGCTCATGCCTATAACCGCAGTACTCAGGAGGCTGAGGCAGGAGGAGTGCCATGAGTTCAGGCTAGACTGGGCTACGTAGTTCAGGACCAGCTTGGCCTACAGAGCAAGACATTGTCCCTAAGTAAATAAATAAAGGAAAAAAGAAAGAAAGAAAGAAAGAAAGAAAGAAAGAAAGAAAGAAAGAAAGAAAGAAAGAAAGGAAGGAAGGAAGGAAGGAAGACAGACAGAAAGTCAACAAGTGGTGGAGGGTATGAGCTATAGGTAGTCAACTAGAGTTACAGGGCAGCGAGAGGCCCCTCTCCATACAGGTGGACTCTGGATTCTGCTCCTTGGGAAAAGCTGTGAGAATCTGGTAATAAATAATCCTCCTTGGGAAACCCCCTGAGAGGGTATCGGACCTATAGTGCTTGGGTAGCGCCTCCGGTAACCCTTGCTGCCAGGAGGACCGGGCATCCTCAGTGCAGGAGCTTTGGGTTGGATCCCAAGTATCACAAAATAAATAAACCAATAACCAATACAAGAAGCACACACACACAAAAAACCCCTTCAATTATGTATTGTGAGGCTCCTCACAAGTTGTCAAATTAGGGGCTGGGACATGGCTCAGCAGTTGGGGCGCTTGCCGAGCAAGCCCAAGGCCCCGGGTTCTATTTCCCAGCACCTGATACTCTGCATGTGGCAGTGCACACCTGTAATCTCAACCCTCAGAATACTGAGGCAGGAGGAGTGTCATGAGTTGGAGGCCAGTCTGGGCTACACAATGAGTTCAGGACGAGCTGGACTATATAAGGATACCCTCCTAAAAAATAAATAAAGTCAAATTTAAGACTAATAGTAGACCAGGATAAGATATTTGTAAGTTTTATAAAATGAACGTCCTTTCTAACATGTAAAGAGAATTTACAAATAAATGACTCCCCCCAAACTTCCAAACAGAAAGCTGAGCAAAAGATAAGACTATGCAATTCACAGAAACGAAAAATATAAAGTGGCCTATAACTGAAAATGCAGTTTCACTGGTGATGAGGGAAATAGAAATAAAATGAAAAATTGTTCCTCATAAAATTGGAAAATTTAAAAGGTGGATAAAATACAGTGCTGTTGGAGATGTAGGCAGGAACTCTCACTTGATCTCAGCCCAGAGGCTGGGAGAGCCTACTAATGAGCAGGAGCTCTCATAAGGTCTTGGTGGTATAAGGTGACAGGCCTGTTTTTGGAAGACAATTTGGCAATGTCTATGAAACTTTAAGTGTTCATAGTCTCTGACCTATGGTTACCCCAGGTAATCTCACAGAAATATTTGCATGCGCATGCAAAGATATATGTAGGAAGTTCGTCGCATGAACCTTTTTTTCTTTTTTGGCAGTACTACAGGTTGACCCCGGGACCTTTGCACTGAGATTCATTCCCAGCCCTTTTTTTATTTTTCTGAGAAAGGTTCTTGCTTTGCGGCTAGGGACATAGCTCAATGGTTAGAGCAATTGCCTAGCAAGCACAGGCCCTGAGTTTGATTGCCTAGCACCAAATTAGCTGACGGAGTTTGATTGCCTAGCACCAAATTAGCTGACGGAGGTGATGCATGCTTGTAATCCCAGCCCTGGGGATGCTGAGGCAGGAGTATTGCTGTGACTTCTAGACCAGCCTGGGCTACATCGTGAGCTCAGGACCAGCCCGAAAATCATGCAAGCAGCAGTTTACAAGACCAAAAGAGAAAAACGAGCCCCTGGCTGACAAGCCAAGAGGAAACCGAAGCAGGTGTCCCTTAGAGAAAAAGAAACAAAGAATAGCTCCCCGCAGAGAAGCAAAGAAGCCCGGAAGTGCCCCCCACCCCTTGTTCGCTGGACTCTGAGGATGGACTCTGAACAAAGCACAAAGGGGCGGGGCAGGTGGGGAGGTGGTAATGATGTAGTTCGTTATGATTGGCTGCCGTACGTGCTTGTCAGTGAAGAAACTGGGACTTCCTCAGGAAGTCCGGAGTTTCTGCGTGTAAAGCCAGTGTAGCTACTTGGCTAACTTTAGAAAAATGAAACATGTGAATCACGTAGCCCAGGGAGAGTGAAAAACAACCACTGAGAGTTACCCCCTGGGGGGTGGGGCCACCAGAAACCCCCTCCCCATGTCCTGCCCGTCATGTGACAGGACATGGCCCAGAGCCACTGTGGGAACTCAAGAGTGAGGGCTTTTATGGAAGTTTTTGCTTCTGACTCATATACTTATGTGTATTTTTTTTTTTCTTCACAATGAACAGATACGATTTAGGATTTGGATGTGAGATGTCGCCTAGGAGCCTCATGGATTTGGGTGCTGTGGATTACCTATGGGTTTTATGTGCCGCTAAGAGATAGGGCCCAGTCAAGAGGGGCAATTCTATGTGTGGCACGTTAGTGGGTGTTTGGCCTGGAAAGATTTTTAAAAACTCATGCTCTGGATTCTGGAGACCCCCGATCCTTTCCGCTGCTCTCCCCCCGGACTTTCCCCACCACTCCTGGCCTCCCGGGAACAGGCTCAGACCTCGTGAAGCTGGGCTACAACAAACATTTCCTCCCGTAGGTTGAGGGTGTTCAGTAGTGCGTCCCAGCAGCAAGAAAGTGACTGAGCAATGACTTAAGCATTTTTATTTATTTTTCTGATACTGAAGATTGAACCAAGATCTTCTCATTAGGCTACATCCCCGGCTGATATTTTCCGTTTTTTAATAACTTGAGATACGGTATCCCTAAGTCACTAAATTGCCAAGGCTGCGCTTGAATTTGAGATCTTCCTGCCTCAGCCTCTCGGAGTAAGAGTGCTCAGACTACAAACCTATACCACTAGGCCCGGTGATTAGGCATTTATTTTTAAATAAAAAATAGGCTGGTGGCAGAATGCCAATTGATACCCAATCAGAAGTATCAAGAGTACTGTCTGCACAGGTGACAGCAGTCTCAGAGTGCTTGGTTGGCCTTAGCTGGCTTCGCCAATCCTCTAAAATCAGCACATGGACTGACGTTGAGGGTAGAGCTGAAATCATGTCCCTACAAGTCCCTGTTGTAATATCAGAATGGGGCAGGGAAAAGAACCCTAAGGGCTCCAGAGAGGCCATCAGAACTGATTGGGTAGTTCACGACAGTCTCAAAATTTAAAAGTCGATGTCATTACCATTCCTAAAAATTTACCTTAAGATTTATTTTTTGGGGAGCCTGGGATGGACCCCAGACTTCTTGCATGTGCTTCACCACTGATCTACCCACCCCACCCTCACCCCCACCCCCACACCGGAGCCTCTAAAAAGAATTGTCTTTCAAAGCCAGCCCTTTGCTTAGGCCTGTAGTCCATCCAGCACTCTGGGAGGCTGAGGCAGGAGGCTTGCAAAAAGTTACGAGCCAGTGGGGGCGTGTTTCAAAATCAAAAAATAAATGTTGCCTGGGGAGGTAGCTCATTGTGAAGGTTCTAAGCTCAATCCCCAGTAACATTTCTTAAAAATTACCTTTTGAAGCTGATAGTCAAAAAAAAAAAAAAAAAGGAGAAAGCTTGCTAAATAGAAAGGGCCTGCTTCTCTCCCACGCCCCATCTGTCCTCTGCCCCAGGAGATTGCTTTGTTGAATCCCAAGAAAACTTCCCAGAAGGCAGAACCATCTTCAAGCCCACGATCTCTGGTCCAAGCCCCCCGCCCCCCTATGCATGTGGTTTAGGACCGCAGCTTTGTGGGGAGGGGCCTGGGTCGCACTCCCGGGGAAGCTGGCTTGACAGCGCGGCCTTCCCTCCCCTCCCCAACGCGCACAGGCTACTATCCCTGCGCTTGGCTTCTGGAAATCTCCACTTCTAAAACACAGCAAGGTGATTCTTCCCCGTAGTGAGGTGGAGAATACTGATGTGGGGCCCGGACGGAGCCCGGCAGGGATTATTTTAGAGGCACCACCGTCAGTTGCACCCCATGTGCAACTCCTGGGGGCTGCCTGGTCCTTCTTGGGACAACAGTGTGAAAAGTGTCATTCATTAAGTCAAATTATAAAATTAATAAATATAACAACAAAAGAAGCAGCCCGGTGTCCAGACCTGTAGTTCCAACACTCTGGGAGGCTGAAGCAG
Organism: Ctenodactylus gundi; assembly: GCA_004027205.1. Taxonomy (NCBI): domain Eukaryota; kingdom Metazoa; phylum Chordata; class Mammalia; order Rodentia; family Ctenodactylidae; genus Ctenodactylus; species Ctenodactylus gundi. The sequence continues at coordinate 1,045,286 of PVKB01000135.1, forward strand.
AAAAGACTGAGCTAGCAAGCATAGGGCCCTGAGTTCAATTCCCCAGCATCACATAAAGCCCGGTGTGGTGGCGCATGCCTGTAATCTAGGCTCAGTAGTGAGTTCAGGACCAGCCTGGGCTACAGGGTGAGACCCGGTCTCAAAAGAAGAAAAAGAAAGGAAGGAAGGAAGGAAGGAAGGATGGAAGGATGGATGTGTGTACATTAGTGTGGGGTATGAAAGCCCTGGGCTCAATTCCAGTTACCACCACAAAAAGAAAAAAGAAATAAAAGCCATAAAGGAAATTACCAGGCTAAACTTCTTGCACTGTTTTACATAAAATTAAATAGATTTTTAAATGTTTTCTGAAAGTCAAGAAAAGTGACCTCTCTGATCTCTTGTGCTCTGAACTCTGGCCTTTTACCAGAGTCCATTGCCTAAGCCATCCTTGAACCAGGGGACTCTGGCAGAAACAGAGGCAGCCACAGATCCCAGCTATTATGTATCCTCATGTGTGGAGCAAATGAAAAATCATTACATGTTTTATTACACTTCAGAATCTATTTACAAATGAGTAATCATTCTTACTTTGGATTTTCCTTTGAAATGAAAAGCCCTATAGTAGAAAATGATAGGAGAAGATACTGTATTGGAAAAATGGCAGTGGAGTTGTGAAAGAAAAATCAAAATAAGTTATTCCATTGTTGTTCTTTAACATTTATTCAATATTCACTTAAACACAAGGTAGAAAGCAGACAACATTATAGGCGCACGACAATAGCAATGAATAAAGCTTAACAATGGTACAGGCCTGTAAAACTAGCACTCTGAGAGGCTGAGACAGGAGGAATGCCTTGAGTTCAGAGTGAGCCTGGGCTATTTAGTGAGCTCAGACTCAGCCTGGACTACAGAGTGAGACCGTACGTCTGTAATCTTGCTTCTTGGAGACTGAGGCAGGAGGATCGCTGTGAGTTTGAGGCCAGCCTGGGCTAAATAGTAAATTCAGGACCAGCCTTGACTACAGAGGGAGACCCTGTCTTGAAAAAAACTAAGACAGGAAAGTGGGTCAGGAAGCTAGAATAGTACCAACTATGCCAAACTTTAGAGAAGCCCTTTCTGAAATCCTAGCATCAACTTATTTGCCAAAAATATTTAGCCAAAAGAGGGAGCCCTCCCAAGGAAGCTAGCAAAAAAAGAGTTCAACATATTTATTTAGCAATTAAGGAAATGCAACTCAAAGTTATGGGCAATTCCATTCATTGAAGCCAGAATGGCCATTGCAAAGGAAACGAAAAGCACCAGTGAGCACCATGGCACATCTCTATAATCCTGGCACTTGGGAGGCCAGAACAAGTAGATCATTAAGTCCTGTCTGGGCAACCAAGTGAGTCCTGTGTCTAAATAAGTATAAATAGGGTTGTGATGTCGCTCAGCGTAAAGGCAGGGCTCATTTCCCTGCGGCAGTTATGGTGGAGCGTCAGCCTCCCTGGCTTTAAGATCTGCCCAGGGAATTGGTGGAACACCCTTCTTGGTATGTCTGGGTAGGTCGTGCAGGGAGGCATGGCCTTCGAGTCTCTGTATGCCTGCCTTGCCTTTTCCTTTCTGACATTTGTTGTTACGGTGTTTTGTTTTGTTTGCGGTAGTGGGGATAAAACCTTGGGCTTTGGGCATGCTAGGTAAGTGCTCTACCACTGAGCCACATTCCCCAGCCCCTCCTTCTGACACTGTGAACCCTTCTAACCTACACAGCTGGCAGAATACAGATTGATACAGCCACTATGAAAATCAGTTTGGAGAGTTTTCGGAAAACTAAAGCTCATGCTATCATTTGGTCCAGCTGTATCATTTTCTTAGTATATACTCAAAGGAATTAAGGTGAGCATGTGATACAGATGCCAGCATACCCATGGTTAATGAGGTACATTCATAATTGCCAAGATACAGAATCAGCCTAGATGCCCACTGTGCGGTTTCTATGCTGGGACTCCTGTGCTGAGCTCTGCCATCCCCACTCACAGTGCCTGGCTGTGTGCGTATGGCCTTGGCTCACAGTTGGCTATTCCCCCTTTTCCTCCTGGCTGTGGAAACCTGACTTCTCTAGCGCTGACATAACTTTGCAGTCCCTGGCAGTTGGCCAACTGATGATGACAACCTGGATCCCCAGGGGCACCTGTCTCCTGTCACCCGTAGTCTGCCTGCTCTCCCAACCTTTCTGGCAATTCTGCTTTGTCCTTTTTGGCCAATCCCCAACCCACACACCAGCTAGCCAGCCCAATCCTTGGCCCTCGTGATGGCTCACCCACTCACACAGAAAGGCTCTGCTCACCCCATATCTGGTCCACTTTTCCACTTTTACCCCCTTTTGCCCCTTTTACATCCCCTTTTGCGTATCCCTTTCACTCTCAACCCCTGCCTTTTTTTTTTTTTTTTTTTTTTTTTTTTTTTTTTTTTTTTTTTTTTTTTTTGAGACAGGGTCTCCCTCTATAGTCCAGGCTGGTCTTGAATTCACTATGTCGTCCAGGCTGGCCTCAAACTCATGGCAATCCTACTGCCTCAGACTCCCAAGTGCTGGGATTACAGGCACCCTCCCCCCCCCCCCCCCCCCCCCCCCCCCCCCCCCCCCCCCCCCCCCCCCCCCCCCCCCCCGCCGCCCCTGGCATGCGCACCATGTTCAGTTTATGTGGTGTTGGGGAATCCAACTCAAGGCCTTGGCCTTGCTAGGCAAGTGCTTGAACTGCTGAGCTATTCTTCCAGCCTCTCACCCTTTTTCTTATCCCCTCTACACTTTCTTATTCCCTTTATCCCTTACCCTTTTATTACTTATGCCTTATGCCTGGCCTTATGCCTGGACCCTGTTACCCACACAAAAGGTCATGGGGGTAGTAAACTTTCGCTCCAAATTCTTTTGCTGTTAGTCATAATTTTGGTTCTACTGGGTACCTTCTTTTGACCTAACACCTACCAACAGATTAATTGATAAAGAAAATGTGGTATATCTATACAATCGATTATTATTCAGCCATAAAAGAGAACAATTTGTCATTTCCAGGTAAGCTGATGGACCTAGCAATCATCATGTTGAGTGAAGTAAACCAGACCCAGAAAGACAAATTTCACACGTCCTCCTTAACATGTGGAATCTGAAAAGGGTGACATAAAAATAGGAGGTTGCTCAGTGGTTAGAGCACTCACCCAGCAAGCCCAAAGCCAAGCTGCGCGTGATGGTGCGTGTCTGTAATCCCAGCACCAGTGTGAACTACCTGGCCAATAGTAGAAGGGAGATTATTACATTGAGGAGGAATCCTTCTCTGTAGCCCAGGTTGGTCCTGAACTCACTATGTAACGCTAGCTGGCCTGAAACAGCAGTTCTCTTGCCTCAGCCTCCTGAGTACATCCAGCTTCTGTGATAATAGGGTATTGAACTTAGGGCTGTGTGCTTACTATATAATTAGATGAGAGGAAGATAAGGAGGATGGTAAGCAGGCATAAGGGAAAGCAACAGGAAGGATATGACCACACCTAGGAGCCACACCCCGTGCTTCGGGTTTGGTTTTTGGTTTGTTCTGCTTCTCAGTGCGAAGGAGGTATAGCTCAGTGATTAGAGCTCTTGCCAAGGAGGTATTTTGAGGCTCAATCCCCCAGCACATAATAGCTGGACGTGGTGGTACATGTTTGTAGTTCTAGATCTTGAGAGGCTGAGGCAAGGAGATTCCTGTGAGTTCTAGGCTAGATTGGGCTACATGGTAAGGTCAGGACCAGTCTGGTCTACAGAGTGAGACCCTGTCTCCATAAATAAATAAAGATTAAAAATAAATTTAAAAATTAATGTTAAGAACTTTCTGATCCAAAGTCTAAGCCCTGAAAAACAGCTTGTATATTCACTAGTTGAAACTATTTTTTAAATGCTCATCTTGTAAGTACAGAGAGAAAAAAAAATTCAGGATGCAAATGTATACATACAGAATGGTCCCAACTTGGTAAAAATATCTGTATGCATAGCTAAGCACATATGTGTAGAGAAAGTTCTGGGAGGAAATGCTTCTAAGTGTTTCCAGGGTTATCTCGGGATGGTGGATTTGGGGGATATTTTTATGTTTCATCTTTATTAATTTTTTGAAAGCCGGTGTTTAATACTGCTAATCATTTATTCAAAAAACAGTCGGACCTCCAAAAATCTTGCCTGGAGACATTTAGAAAGAGACTGCTAAGTTCCATTCACCTAACACACGTGATTTTCACTGGGTTCCCCGCGACAGTCTTGAGCCCATCTTCGTTTTGCCAACGGCTGACTGAGCCTCAGGTCGGTGAACAGCAGTGTCCCAGGTGCGTCTGCATGAGAACAGGTGCTCGGGCAGCCAGGGCGCTTGGGAACAGACAGCAGCACTGGCGTGTATTGGTCGCCAGAGTCTGGAGTCTGTTAAAGTGCAGATTTTGACTCGAAAATCTAGGGTGGGGCCTAGAAATCTGGATTTCTGACATACTCCCAGATGGCTTTACCTTCTTCCCCTGTTTGTGTCCTGGTCACCTTTTCTTTCTTTCTCTTCTTTTCTGGTAGTGGGGATGGAACCCAGTACCTCCACACTGAACAGTATCGTCAGCCCATTTGTGATTTTTGAGACAGAATCTTGCTAAGTTGCCCAGGCTGGACTCCAACCTCTGATTTTCCTGCCTCAGCTTCCCAGAGTGCTGGATTCCAGGCTTCTGCCTCCAGGCCCGGATCCCAGTTACCTTACCTATAAATCAGGAGAATTAGTTTCTCTCCCACATTATGATGATAAAATGAGATTTAACGCCGTGCCTGGGCCACAGGAGTGTGACATAAATGTTAGACGCTTCTCACAAACCCGGTGCCCACTCCCGGAGTTACCCCATCCTTAACCTGCAGTAGCCGCCAGGATTACTGGAACTGGTCAATGCCTCTCTTATTCTGGCTGCCCAAAGCTCAGTCCCAACTCACCCACACGGAGATGTAAATATTGTCTAAGGGGCCTCTGTTCGAAAGAAGGCCCAGGAAAATACTGGGTCTTTCTTTGCTGGAGAAATTGACTTTGCACTCTAAAAAAAGGTAAGGGATCCTTGATTGAAATGTTTGCTCGGGGGCCGAGAATTAAAATTTATGTTCCTGAACACACCAAAACAATTTTCTGGGAAATTTTAAGTTTTAAAAATTAGTATAAAGAACTTGGAGGGAGAGATGAAAAAGCTTTTGTTAGGTGCTGAGGGGACAAGGGCGTTGGCAGAAAGCAGAGAGCAGGGAAGGATGGGGTGGCTCCTTCTGCCTGCGCCGCTCACTGTATCATTTAGCTGAGACTGGACTGTTGACTGTCAGTGCTTCCTAATTCCTGAACAAATGCTAATACTCTCACTCACTCAGGTAAATCCAAACAAAGCAGAAGTTAGCATGGGTCAAAGAAAACTGTTTTGATTTGTTTTTTTCTTTTGCTGCGCAGAGGAACCTGGATAGGGAAGGACTATGGGATTCCCTGCCCTTCAGACTGGGATGTGCCGGTTGAGGCAGGTGCTGTGGCTCAAGCCGAGCCTTTTTCTCATGACGACTGTCCCAAAAGTGACTGCAGAGCTTAGTTACACGATCTGGGTGCTGGCTGTCCATCTAGACACAGCCTTGATGGGAGGGTGGTTATAGCTAAGATAGAGACTAGGAAGGGCTGGGTGATTCCAGAAACTTCGAGGGTTTTCATCAGTCACCCTGGGTGGGGCCTAGAGGTATAGCTCAGTGATTACAGTCCTTGCCTAGCAAGCGCAAGGCCCTGAGTTTGATTCCCCTGCACCACATAAACTGGGTGTGGTGGGACATGCTCGTAATCCTAATACTCAGTAGGCTGAGACAAGATGATTGCTGTGAGTTCAAGGCCAGTTTGGGCTACCTAAGTGATTTCAAGACTCTCCTGGACTATAGAGCAAGACCCTGTCTCAAAAATTAATTTAAAAAAAATGCATCCTGGCTGTTAGCCTTCCTGGCCCCCTGGATTTGCTTACAGCAGTCTTCCCTGGCTGGAATTTGTTTCATTCTGATGAGGACCAGCAGGACTCAAATTTTTCCCCAAATCTACCCTCTTGCACAAAGCATTTGCATCCCCTCCATGAAACACACAAAGGCTAACACAAGACCCATAACAGCACGGTGAGGGTAGCATCAAAAGGCAGCTCACAGCTTCTAGAGCACCTGCCCACGGGGCCTTATAGATCCCCAGGACAGCCTGGGAGGTGTGACTTCAGAGCATCCTTTCAGAGCAAGGATCAGAGTGGTTAGACGATTAGACCCAATGGCACAACAAGCAAGGCACTGAGGAAGATGAGGGAAACCAAGAATGAGAAGGAAAGTAAATCACATGACGTCGGGGCAGAATAGATGGTCCTCAACTTACTTCGAGGCCTGGTGGAATTTATATTCTGGTCAGGCTGGGGCTATTTAGGCAAGCAGCTTACTGTTTGAGCGCCTCTGTGTACTTTTCCTTCTGGGGCGGGTTTGACATCTGTTTATTCATTCACTCATTTATTCATTCAGCAAATATTTATTGATTGGCTGCTGCGTGGAACCAAGAGGAGGGAAAGGGAGACACATCGCCCACCAGAGTTTGTGCCCCTGCAGGCACGGAAGGAGAGAGTCCTTGTGGAGGGTGCTGGGGTGCTGGCGGGCAGCCCAGGAGAGTGGGGAGGAGACTCTGGCCACAGCTACAATTCTAATTTCAATTCTGATTTTGCTGCTAATACACCAAATGTGAGCCTGAGTCCCAGCTTTCAGAAGGGCATCTCTCCCAACTCCACGCCTGTATTGTCCTAGGTTCAGCACAAGGCGTTCTACTGAGTGTTGAATTTGCGTACACTTAGGGTTTGGAATTCAGTTGATGAAAATGGTAAGCATGACTTACTGTTCTTCGTGGGCAGCTGGGATGGTTGGCCTTTGGAGCTAGACAGCCTGAGTCTGAATTCTGCTTCTGCCGCCTCACAGCTGCATTGACTCTCTTGAGCTACTTACCTTCTCTAAGCCCCAGTGTTCCCATCTGTAAATTAGGGATGATAAATGCAGCTAGACAGAGTAAGACTCTGTCTCAAAAATAAGGAAGTAAATAAATGCAGCTACCTTAAAGGACTGATGCCAAGAGTAAGGCAAATAATGTAGGTGAAGTGTTTAGCCCAGCTGGGCACAGTCGCACATGCCCATTATGTGAGCTATTCAGGAGGATTGCAAGCTCAAGTTCAGCCTGGCCAACTAAGAGAGACCGTCTCTCAACATAAAAAATGAAAACTGCTTGGTTTGTAGCCCTGGAAGCATGGGAGTTGGGGAAACGTTTAGGACACAGTAAGCAATCAAACAAGGCCCTGAGACTCAGGCCTGTAATCCCAGCACTTTGGGAGGCTGAGGGAGGACTATCCCAAGTTTGAGCACAGGCTGGACAACATAGAGACTTACCAAAACCTTATCACAAAAATTGAAAACAAAAAAACAAAACACACACACACACACAAAATGGCCTGGGGATGTAGCACAGTGCACAGGACCTGGGTTCTATCCCAGTATTTAAAAGAAATGCAATCAATGCATATCAGCTGGTATTAATAACTCCTGCAAAAAAGATGAGTTCTTTCAGGTGAAAATAGGCTATGTAAAAAAAAAAAATTTTTTTTTTTTGAGACAGAGTCTTGCTCTGTAGCCTAGGCTGGTCCTCAACTCACTGTGTAGTCCAGGCTGGCCTTGGAATCTTGCCAATCATCCTGCCTCAGCCTCCCAACTACTGGGTTTACAGGAAGGTGCTACCATGCCCAGCTTTATGTGGTGCTGAGTAGTCAAACTCAATGCTTTAATGCTGAGCCATTCCTCCAGCCCTATGTGACATTGTCTTGGAACTCTTTTTTATTTTTATAGCCATTAAGGCATGATGAAAGTATGTTTTTTTAAAATTTTATGATAGAGTCACCTTTCCATAGTTTGCTGATATTTGGAGTGTTCTTTTTTCCTCCAACAAATAGGTGTGTGTATTGTTAAATCTATTTCAAAAATCCTACTGGCACTCATATAAAGTTGTAAGAAATACTTCCAGGGTTAGAACTATAACAGCTGCCTAATTAAGCATTCTGTATTTCTGATATGTAAATCAGAATAGAAAGGTGGGGGAGCCTAGTGCCCTTAGCGGCAAAGATCTATTAGGAATGTAACCGGTATGTACTGTCTGTGGGATAGATGGAAGGACACCAGATGGAGCTGCGGGGCTCAGGTGCAGGTGTCAGACATGATGGCACGCCTGGGAGAGCACAGAGGCTCATATAAGAGAGCCAGCACTGAGGACCCACTGAGGGCCACGTCTCCTCACACACCTTAACACAAGCTTTAAAAAAAAAGAAAAAGAAAAAGAAAAGAAAAGAAAAGAAATCTCGGGGCTCCAGTATAACTCAGAGATTACGGCACTTGCCTAAGAAGTACAAGGCCCTGAGTTCGATTCTCCAGCACCACATAATAGCTGGGTGTGATGGCGCACATCTATAATCCCAGCACTGGAAGCCTGAGGCAGGAGGATTGCCATGAATTAAGGCCAGCCTGGGCTACATGATGAGTTCAGAACCAGCCTGGATTACAGAGAGAGACCTGATCTCTAACTAACTAACTAACTAACTAAATGAATGAATGAATAAATAAATAAATAATCTGAGCAGCCCTATTAGTGCACATGTGTAATCCCAGCATTGCGGGGGCTGAGGCAGGAGGATTGTAATTTTGAGGTCACCTTGGGTAATTTAGTGACTTAGTAAGACCCCGTCTCAAAATCAAAACTAAAAATGTAGGCTGAAAATGTAGCTTTAATGTGAAGACTCTGAGTTGGTTCCCCAGTATCATAAAATTTTTAAAAAATCAAAATAAAAAGAAGCCAGCCCTGGTAGCACAGGCCTATAATCCCAGTGCTTTGGGAGGCTGAGGAAAGAGGACTACAAATTCAAGCCCAGCCTGGGAGATTTAGAAAGACTGGGACTCAAAACCAAAAATAAAAAGGGAATGAAAATATGGCTCAGTGTGAAAACCCTGGGCTTGATCCTCATGATCACAAAAGAAGACAAAACAAAAACCAAAAACCCAGCTGGGCTAGTGAGGCAGGACTACGATTCCCATCCATCCTTCGGAAGGCTGAGGCATGAGGATCACAACAATTTGAGTCCAACTTAGTGAGACTCTCTCTCAAAACAAAAAATTTGAAAAAGGCTGGCAATGCAGCTCAGTGTGAAGGTCCTGAGTTCAATCCCCAGTCCTGCAAAGAAAGGAGACATTTTTTTTTTTTTTAAAAAGGAGAAATCACACAGTACTAAGTTTGGGTATAATTAATTGACGAGCTAATTTCCTTGATCCAAAAGCCTGAACGGGTGAAAAAAAGCAATTTAAAAACAGAAATAGCAGAACAGATCCTTCCAGGAACCACATGGTCTGTTAATGTTGCTTTAGGATCAAGTAAAGCTATTTGCAAATCAATATTTACACGTTTTAATGAACTGAGCCATATGTCAAATAAAACAGGACAAAGGAGTAGGACTGGAGGAGAAAATACAGAATATCGGTTCATGACGTGAATTCATATGTCCACTTCCTTGGAGGCAAAGGCTTCTCTTATTATTTCTATTGGTGGTGTGATTCCTTGTATTCAGTTTTCAGTACCACTGGAGCAGGTACTTAATAAGTGGTTCAAATTGTTATTTTATGTTCATGTTCTATGTCTTACCCTGGAAGTATCTGTTCATCTTGTGATTATTAAAGTAACATAATAATGCCAATAGAAGTCTAAAAAATAGAGGAAAAACAAACACAGTCTCCTCTGTTTCTCTCGCTGTGGTTCTGGGGACCAAGCCCAAGGACTTGTGTAGAGATACATCCCCTAGACCCATTTTTATTTTTGATTTTGAGACAGGGTCTCATTAAATGTTGCCAAATTGCCCATGTGGGCTTGAACTTGTGGTTCTCCTGCCTCAGCCTCCCAGGGTTGGGATTAGACCCTGTCTGCACGCAGCCTGCTCAGTCCCCTGACACACGAACTGGTATTTCTGTGTCAATACTTCATTTTGGTGTGACATTTGAGGGACTTCTTATGCAGGCTCTATGGTAAGGCTGGCTGGCTGGACGTACTGTCTTCCCTACCAGCTTTTTGGCTTTGACCAAATTGCTTTATCTGCCTGTGCCCCAGTTTTCCCACCTACCCAATGGAAGTGGGAAAGTAGTTCCTGCCTGCTTATGGTTATTGTGAGGATTAACCAAAATGGCAGATGGAAAGTTCTTGCATAAGCCTTTACATAGTGACTGCTCAGTAGACAGTGGCTATAGTGGCTATAGTGGTGATGTTACCGACACCTTCTCTTGTGGTCCATGGGACCGTGGCCCTTTGCAGGGGGAGGCTGGGATGGGTTTGGGCTCTCACAGGAACACTGAGTACAGGAGAGGTTAAATCTTGTTCACAGTTTTGGCTGCAGGTCGGGGATGCTTGTGAAGACCGTAGTGAAATGGTAGATATGTCTGGTTCTCAGGAGGTGGCTTTGAAGGGATGGTCTTCATCTCTGGATGCGGTATAATGAGATGCATGTCCTGTCACCTGTTGCTTGATGATTTCACTAAGGATGTGTAACTACAATTAAATCATATCTTTCTATGAAAGCTCAAATTTTCAGGGCAGAGATGAAACAATAAGGGTTGCTTTGAGCAGTGCAAACAAGCAAATCTAAAATGTGGGCTATTCTTTCTGCCCCTCACCCTTGGTACTGGAGACTGACCCGGGCCTTTGTATTGGGCTACTTCCCCAGCCTTTATAAATTTTTAACTCTGAGACAGTGTCTCAGTCACTAAGTTGCCCAGATTGGGCTCAAATCTGAGATTCTCCTGGCTCAGCCTCCCAACTGGTGGAATTACAGGGAAGCACCACCATGTTCAGTTTAGCCACATCTTTTTAACAAGCCAATGTGACACTTAAAGAATGCCAAGAGAAAAAAGTTCTGAGTTCATTTCCCGGTCCTGCAAAGAAAGGAAAAAAGAAAAAAAAATCCCATAGTGCTAAGTTTGGGTATAATTAATTGACCAACTAATTTTCTTGATTCAAAATCCTGAAGGGGGAGGAAAAAAAAGCTGAGGTGGAAGAGTTGGAAGATTGTTCTAGATTAAAGAAGGGATAAGAAACAATGGGCATTATCGTTTTCTTTTCTGTTTTTTTTTTTTTTCCTTTTGAGACAGTGTCTAGCTCTTTATTCCAGGCTAGCCTTGAATTTACTATGGAGCCCAGGCTGCCCTTGAACTCATGGCAATCCAGCTGCCTCTACCTTTCCAGTGGTAGGATTATAGGCATGTACTACACCACCCAGTTTATGTGGAGTTGGGGAATTGAACTCAGGGCCGTATGCTTGCTGGGCAAGTGCTCTAATCTTTGTGCTACTCATCCAGGCCAAGGATAAATTATACTGATGTCTGTAAATTACTTTTTTTTTTTTTTTGAGACAGGGTCTCACTGTCTAGCCCAGGCTGATCCTGAACTCATTGGTGTAGCTCAATCTGGCCTTGGACTCAGGACAATCTGTCTCAGCCTCCCTAGTGCAGGAATTGCAGGTGTGTGCTACCATGCCCAGCTCATATGTGGTACTGGGGAAATGAATTCGGGTACTTAGCACTTGCAAGTCCTCTAACTGCTGACCTATTCCTCCAGCCCCCGTAAATGACTTTTAAGTGATTTGCCCAGGCCTGGTGGCAGAGGCCTATAACCCCAGCATTCTGGGAAGCTGAGGCAGTAGAGTGCAAGTTCAAGGCAGTCGAGGTAACTTAGTGACTTAGCAATTCCCTGCCTGCCTCAAACTAAAAGTGGCCTGGTGATGTAGCATAGTGCAAAGGCCCTGGCTTCCAGCCCCAGCACCCTCCCTCCTCCTCCCCCTGCAAAAAAAGAAAAAAAAATCAGCCCTTGAATGTAAGTAATGGGAAAATATGAGGATGTTTTAGTTACTTTTTAATTGCTGGGATACAATACTCAACACCCACAACGTAAGGGGAAAAGGTTTATTTTAGCTCACAGTTTCAGAGGTCCCCGTACACTCCTGGGCAGCTGGGCAGGAAGGGTCTATTCACACATTACAGAGGAGAGGACCAAGCCTCCCACACAGCAAGAGGAAGATCTGGGGCTTCCAGATGAAGCTGGGGCAAGAGTCTGTATCCTTCCAGGCCATAAGTCGGTAATCTACCACACGCTCACAGTCCACACCTCAGGGCCAGGCCCCACCACCTAGCAGCATATCAAATCCATGGATAATTCACAACATCCAAAAACATGAGGCTTTGGGAGGACATTTCAGATCCAAACCATAACAGAGTATAAGAGGATTCTGGACCTATTCTTTTGACATTAATGAATATTTAGAGATTTTTTTTCTCACTTTTTTTTTTTTAATGTGCTCTGGATTGAAGTCAGGGCCTTGTACATTCTAGACAAGGGTGCTACCACTGAGCTACATCCCCCTCCCGCTCAAGGAGATTTTAATAATAAATGGTAAACATGAACTAGGCATAGTGGTTACACACCTATAATCCCAGCACTTTGGCAGGCTGAGGCAGGAAGATTGCAAGTGAAACCCAGACCAGGCAAATTAGCAATTTAGTGAGACAGTGTCTCAAAGGGCTGAGGATGTAGCTCAGCATCAAGAGTGTAGATTCTACCACAAGTACTGGAAAAAAAAAAAAAAACACGCACACAAGCAAAAGAGTCCTTTTTAGGAAGCAAAAGCAGCATGTCAAAATTTGGGGGGAACATGGCCTAACACAGCATCATGACATCCAAATGTCTGTCAGTGATGGTAACACACAGCATAGCTCGGCCTTTCATTTTTTACACTATTGGAATTTTCATGTACACATATTTGTCAAGAGGAAAGGATACAAAAATCCTCTATTTTTAAAAAAGAAATAAAACCAAGCTGGGCATGGTGACTCTGGGCTGTAATTCCAGCTGGGAGGCTGAGGCAGGTGAATCATGGGTTCTAGCCTAGCCTGGGTAACTTATGAGCTCAGTAGGAGCCTGTCTGAAAAAAAGTGGGGGGAAGATGGTGATATAGCTCAGTGTGGGCCTGAGTTCAATCCCAGCAATGAAGAAAAAATAAATAAATAAAAGAAAAAGAAAACTGTGGCTGTAGCTCAGTGTGAAGAGGCTGGGTTCAACCTCCAGTACTAAAGGAGGAGAGAAAAACAGTTTATATTCCTAAGGAAAACCTATAGGTATTTTGATGAAGGGCAAACCTAAGTTACCCAGTTTGGAGGCTGTGTAACATTTAGATGTGTAACAAATGATGGGATAAGATAAATCACATGCTTATACTATAAAAACATTGGGACTCTACTTAAAAAAATAAGAGGAAAGGGCTGGAGGAATGGCTCAGCAGTTAAAAGCGCTTAAGCAAGTGCTAAGCCAAGCGCTAAGTACCCGAGTTCGATTCCCCAGCACCACATAAGCTGGGCGTGGTGGTGCATGCCTGTAATCCCAGCACTCGGGAGGCTGAGACAGGAGGGTTGCCATGAGTCAGCTTGGGCTCTGAAGTGAATTCAGGACCAGTCTGGACCACAGAGCGAGACCCTGTATCAAAATAAATAAATAAATAAATAAGGCGACAGCTGATGATTTTGAGAAGGATTGATCCACAAGCAAGGCTGAGATAAGAAAAACATGTAGAATTTGAATTTTTGACTCTGGGGTCTGCACTGAACTACTCATTTACAAGTGAGAATGTCCGAGGAGAATAAATGCATTCACTTCCAAGTTCATAAAGTCTTTATTTTACTTTCAAGCCAAGTTTGAGGAAAATCACAAGTTTTCATTTCATTCTCTAGCAGTTTCCAAAAATAACATCTTAAATATATACCTCTGAGACCAACCCACCACCTTAAGGATTTATTTTAAGCTAAGATACAACTGGAACTGAATAAACTCTCAGCATCAGAACATAAATCTCAGTATAGAAAGGACCCTTCTCATCTATCAGCCTATAGCAGCCAGGCACACAGTGGTGCCAAGAATTGGCCAGGAATTGTGGAAAATTGACTTTTTCACTACTTGAGGGTTTCTGAGTATAAATCTTTGCTTTTTATAATTATAGGGGAAAAAAATCTGTTTTCAGAGAAAAGTTATGGCTCTCAAGCCCTCAATATAATAAAAATTTAGAACTCTAAAAAGAGGATAAATATGCCCTCAAATTATCCAGTTCTAAATCTCTATCCTAGATTAAGAACTTGAATTGATAAGATCTTGAACTGCTCATGGATATTTCGGAAAACAACTGTTTCAAACAAAAAGTGTGGCCAACACACTTGGAATCCTAGCACTTTGGGGAGCTCAGGCAGAAGGATTACAAGTTCGAGCACAGCCTGGACAACTTAGGAACATAATTAACTGGGTGTGGTAGCACATGCCTGTAATTCCAGTACTCGAGAGTCTGAGGCAGGGTGCTGTGAGTTCAAGGCCACCTGGGCAACAGTGAGCTCTGGACCAGCCTGGACTACAGAGTGAGACCCTGCCTCAAAAGTAAATGAGTAAACAATGAAACAAATAAGTGAAAATTAAAGAATTGGGGATGTAGCTCAGCACAAAGGCCCAGGATGGGGCTGGAGGAATGGCACAATGGTTAAGGGCCTTGCCTTGCAAGTACAAGGCCTTGAGCTGATTTCTCAGCACCACATAAGCCAGGTATAGTGGCACACGCCTGTAATCCCAGTACTAGTGAGGCTGAGGCAGGAGGATTGCTATGAATCCAAGGCCAGCCTGGACTACATAGTTCAGGAACAGCTTGGGCTACAGAGTGAGACCCTGTCTCAAAAATAAATAAATAAATAGATAGATAGATAGAGGTCGAGGATTCAATCCTCCATCACACACACACACACACACACACACACACACACACACACACACACGGGGTCGGAGTGGCAGTGCTGGAGGAATGGAACAGTGGTTAAAGCACTTGCCTTGCAAGCAAAGGCCCTGAGTTCTGTTCCCTGGCACCACATAAAGCCGAGTGTGGGGGTGCATGCCTGTAATCCCAGCACTCAGGAGGCTGAGGCAGCAGGATTGCTGTGAGTCCAAGGCCAGTCTTGGCTACATAGTGAGTTCAGGACCAGATGGGCTACGGAACTAGAACTTCTCTCTCTCTCTCTCTCTCTCTCTCTCTCTCTCAAAAATAAATAAGAGAGAGAGAAAAGAAAGAAAGAAAAAGATAGTGATTATGATAGGTTCATTGCTTCCAAGATCCAATATGCAAACTTCAATGGGGAAAATAAGCATGTTAAGAAACTTGTTTGCACCAACATCTTCCACACTTGCCCGTATTGTGATTGGCAAACTTCCCAGAGAAGTTTCTTGTGTTTTACATTTCTTTGAAAATCCCAATTTGGTCAAGCATAGTGGTGGCATACACCTGTAATCCTAGGACTTGGGAGGCTTAGGCAGGAGGCCTGCTGTGAGTTTGAGGCCAGCCTAGGTTACAAACTGAATTCAGGACCAGTCTGGATGACAGAGGGAAGCCCTGTCTCAAAAGATTAGAAACAACTAAATAAATAGCCCGACTTGCCCACAGCCAGTTCTCTTTTAGATCTGTTGTTGTAATCCTTCTAGGAGGTTAGACTCCCTTTCCATCTAAAGAGAATTAATTCCAGGTGATGGACGCGAGTCCTCTGCAGAGATCCTCTGCCTGACAGGCTTCCAAGCAACTGAAGCGGAAGCAGCCCATGCTTGGGCCCACTGTGACTCATTCAGTTAAAGAAGAGCCTTTCTGGGCAGCGCCAGAGGTTTTCTGACTTACCTGTTTGTTCACGCTCTTTCGGGGTTCTTGTCACTGTGGCAATCCATCAACAGGTGGCTCCCCAGCTGCTGGCAGGAGCCAGGCCGGCCCTGGGCTGAGTTGGGATAGATCAGGGGGCCTGCCCCTCTTCCCTAACAAGTTTCCAACCAATAGGAAACAACACAGAGTAGGACATAAGTGAGGTTCGGCTGCATGCACTCTTCTGATTTATTAACACTGGAACAGCCGAAGAAAGCCCAAGGTCACTGAATTGAGCCTTGAAAAACTAGGTGAGGCTGGGGTACACCTTCAACGCGACTGGAAATGGCTATTATTTATTGGGCACTTGGGCCGTGCCAGTTGGGCTAAGCGTTTCTTTTACATCTAACCTTCAGGAGACCGTAAAAAGTGGGTTTTTATTATTCTAGTTTATGGCAACAGAGGTTCAGTAGATTTTGAAATGTCCCTGTGACACTGCAGTCCACAGGAGGGCAGAACAAGGGAGGAAACTCAGAGTGCCTGGGACTGTAGCTACCCACCCTCCAAAGGGAGGGGAGAAGAATGGGGAACAGTGGGAAAGGGGGCAAAGGCACCCCCAGCTTCAGGTCCTGACAATCTGTGGGACACCACAAAGCCAAGGTGATCACCTTCCCTGTTTTTCTACTGCTTGACTTCTCAAGATAGACTAAAGTTAGGGATGGAAAGGGGATGTCAGAATCTTGGCTTCTGTCTTCTCGGTCGCAATCAGGCAAACATCTGTCTTTGCTTTGTTAGAGATTTAGGATAAGTTTCTGTTCCAGAGAAAGCAATTCAGAAAGCAAGTTGGGTGTGTGTTGGGGGGATACTGAGGGTTGAATCCAAGGCTTTATTATTTTTTTATTTGAGACAGGGTCTATGTAGTTCAGGGTGGTCCCAAGTTCATGGTGTAGCTCAGGCTGGACTTGCCTTAAGCTCACAGCAATCCTACTGCCTTGGCCTCCCAAATTCTGGGATTACAGGCATGCACCACCATGTCCAGCTAATTTCTTCCTTCTTTTCTTTTCTTTTTTTTTTTTTGTTTCAGCTAATTTCTATGTGGTATGGGAAAATCAAATCCAGAGCCTTATGCAAGCATTCTAACCACTGAGCTATGCCTCCAGCCCCTGTATTTTATTTTTGAGACAGAATCTCCCTAAGATACCCAGTTTCCCAGGCTGGGTTTGAACCTGTGATCCTCTTGCCCCAACCTCCCACCGTACTGGGGGAGGCGCATGTCCCCACACCTGGCGTGCAAGTGTCTTAAGGAGTGAATCTGCCCCGTCACCCATCCCAGTGCACCGGGATGTCAAGGTCTGTGGACAGCCAGAGCCCGGGGCAGGTAGAACCAGCCCAAGCTTGCCCGCAGGGAGGTGACCCCTCTTCTGCAGTGCATAGTTGCAGCTCTGAATCTGAGGTGTAGAGATAAGGATTCCACAAGTCCACACAATCCGCTTGGATTCTCTGTTCTTCTCTGGATGAGTTGCCTCACCTCAGAAAACTCATCTTTCCTCTCTGTACCTCCTTTCCCTTATCTTTCAACAGCACAGGCCCACTTCAGATTTCTGGAGCTCTTCCAGTGGGATTCTGCAGCTGGAGGTCAAGGCTGTAGTATTTCCTTCCACGCGGAAAGGTTGCTTCAGGCCTCAGGGTGGTATCTATCACTGATGCCCCCCAGGCCCCAGGGAATGCACTGCAGGTACTTCCTGTCTACCTCTGGATGGAGTAGTAATTCATGTGCCCGTGAGAACCAGAGGAGGTGGGGGAGAGGAGGAAGTAGTACTAACTGAAAACAAGAATGCTTTTCTTTTTCTCTCTCTCTCTTTTTCTGTCTTGCTCTGTAGCCCAGGCTGGTCCTGACACTGTTTAGCCCAGTCTGGCCCTGGACTCAGAACAGTCTGCCTGCCTTAACCTCTCAAGGGCTGGGATTACAGGCGTGCACCACCATGCCCACCTTTATGTGGTGCTGGGGAATCGAACTCAGGGCCTTGCCCTTGCAAGGCAAGCGCTTTAACCACTGTGCCATTCCTCCTGCACAAACATGGTTTTCTTTCCCTACCTTCATTAATTCTTTATTGCCTGCTTACCAAAAGCCAAGCACTGTGCTAAAACAGTTCTAGGCAGACGCATTCTGTTATGGGAGAACTCCCATTGCCTGAACTTCAGTATGAAACAGCAGGTAATTAAAATAAACCTGGAGAATTAGGAATTAAGAGCTGCTTCTCTAAGCTTCCTCCCTGTCTTCCTTGACTCTTTGCTGGCTTTCCAAACTAAGCTTCTTAAATCCTCATAGGCTACCGTGGCCCTAATGCCTTGCCTTGTCCCTTTGATCCTATAATGAAACCCAGGCTCTGGGCCTGCTGCTGAGGCCTCCGCGATTTCAGAACCTGCCTGCATCATCCTTCCTTAGACCCATTCACTCCGCTTTGTGAACCCTTCAACCCCAATGACTCTCTTCACTGTCTCCCCAGCCCCTTTTTGTGGTTTTCTGCTTCCATTTTGTTGTTGTTATTTAAAGATTTGGTGGTTGGACTTTGAAAGTATAATGTTTATTTTAAGAAGTGAAACAAATCCGAGTTAGCAATCTCTTCCTCGCTCTCCTCACTTCATTCCCTCCGAGATGACTGCTATTTTTTTCCTTCAAATTCACAACAAAGACACAGAAGTATATAGAGACCATCCATTATCCTGCACCCAGATTCACCAATTTGTAGCATGTGGGCACACTTGTTCTATAATGTCTCTCTCTCCTCTCTCTGGGTCCATCTCTCTCTCCTTCCTTCCCTGATTTCCTCTCTTCTCTCTTTCTCCACACACATTGTCAGTTGTTTCTAACTATCTGAAATAGTTTGCAGACATCACGCCCCTCTACCTTTTGCTTTTTCAGTGGCCATTTCCTAAAAACAAAACTGTCCTCAGTACAGTTATCTACTTCACAAAATTAAACATTGCTCACTTTTGTGTAATCAAATGTCCATGCTCCAATTTATTCAGTTGACCTAATTCTGGGCTTTATAATTTTTTTAGTCATCCATTAAGGATCTGGTCCTGGATCATGTATTATGTTTGATTCTTATGCCTCTTACAATGTTTTAATCTGGAATCCCAATTTTTCTTTGTGTTTCATGCCAGTGACATTTTTGAAAAATAAGATGTAGTGTCTTTTGTTTGAAATAAAATATTTAATACTAAACTAGTTTATAATTATATATGAATGTATAATTATTATATGTGTACATATATATTTATATATCTCAGTATGTTGCCCAGGCTAGCCTTTGAATGGCTGAACTCAATCTCCTCAAGCTCTTGGGTAACTAGGAGCACAAGCTTGCACCATAGCAGCTAGCTGGTTTCTTTTATTCTTTCTTCTTTCTTTTTTTCTTTTTTTGAGACAGGGTCTTGCTCTGTAGCCCAGGCTGGCTTTATACTCACTATGTAGTTCAGGCTGGCCTCAAAATCATGGCAATCCTCCTGCCTCAGCCTCCTGAGTGCTGGGTTTGCAGGCACATATCACTATGTCCAGTTAAGTTTATGTGGCAGTAGGGAATTGAACCTAGAGCCTTGTGCATGCTAGGCAAGTGCTCTAACCACTTTACTATACCCCTGGCCCCAATTATTTTAAATTTTGATAATAAAATAGGAACTAGAAAACTAGCACAGTGGTTAGAGTGCTTGCCCAGCAAGTACAAGGCCCTGAGTTCAGTTCCCCAGCACCACATAAACTGGATGTGGTGGCATACACCTGTAATCTCAGCACTGGGAAGCTGAGGCAGGAAGATAGCCATGAGCTTGGGGTCAACCTGGGTTACATATTGAGTTCAAGACCAGCCTGGACTACAGAGTGAGACTTTGTCTCAAAAAATTTAATAATAAAAAATAAAATGCTTTGGTTCTGTGTCATTTCAATGTCATTTCAGTATTTGGGGATGCTTCTCTACTTCCCAAGTCCTGCTTGTCCTGTGTCTCTTTGAGTGCCTTTTCCCTGGGTTCTTGCTTGAGGCCAGAGGTCACCTTGCAGACTTCTTTATGCCTTAGCACTCAACACTCTGCTTAGCCTTTAGAGGCTAAAGAATGAGCATTTGTTAATTGATTTGAAGCTCACACATAAGCACTGTCTATGGCAAAGACAGAACTTGTTGCCTAGGTTTACAAGTCTAGGTTTTTGTCTTAACTGCCAATTGCTTCTGGGGTTTGTAATTATTAAGGCAAATTTTGGATTTATGATGGGACCCCTGACTATAGATGTGCCACATCACTGTACTGGAAGGAAGTTGACAATTAATTTTAAAGTTTCATGGTAGATAATTAAGTATGTAAAATAAAAGTAAATCTTCCTTGCTATTTCTTATATCCTTTATTTTTTGAGACAGTGTCTCACTCTGTAGTTTACGCTGGTCCTGAACTCACTATAGAGCCCAGGCTTGACTCAAACCTAGATGTGTGCCACCACTCCCAAAAATTCCAATAAACTGAAAAAGTATTATTAAGTTCAGGAAAAGGTTTCAGAGATGAATGAACAAAATTGTTCCAACTGCCATTCAGGGTCCCAGTATAGTGTGTCCTTGTGTGATCAGCATGTGGACAGTCCGCGGGCACTAATCTGCTCAGAAACTAGGTTCCTCAGGTGAATGCTAAATTATACATTGAGAAGAATGTTCTCGTATGAAGCATGATACATTTGGAGACATCAAATGAATCCTTTTGCCCTTGCCTAAGAGAGCCTTATACTGTCATCAAACCTTGGTAGGTTTTGAAAATCACATGGTTGTTCAATGCCTCCATGTGGTAGAAAAGATAATTTAGATCTGTCCTAGCTTCCTGTGATAGCAACATTAAGGCCTGATAGACTCTAAAAATGATTAGAATTCTTCAAACCGGTCAACCTTTTTTTCTTTTTAAGCCCTTTGGGAAAATGACCCATATTTAAGTTAGGCTCCACGGAACTGGCTTTTTTTGTGTGTGAGCCTTCCTTATCTTTCTGTATAAGAAATGATTTTTCAACCAGCATTATAAAAGGAAGCAAATCCCAGTGTGGTGATGCATGCCTGTGATCCTAAGGAGGAGCACTTAGGCTAGGAGGCTGATGCAGGAGGATCACAAGTTCTTTAAGCTCAGCCTAGGCAAGTTAGTAACTTAGAGACTTACTGAGACCACGCCTCAAAATGGAAAAATAAGGTGCTGGTGATGTAGCTTAGTACAAAGGTCCTGAGTTTGATCCTCGGTACTAACAAAGAGGCAGGAAAAGAAAAAAAGAAAAGAAAAGAAAACATAGATGGACTACAATCCACAGTGAATTCACCTTTCAGGAAAGGCTTGAAGGATTTCTTTTTAAATTGCAAACACAAGATATTTTGTTTGTTTGACAGAAAAAGAAAATCATTTCTATTTAGTCATAAGTAATTTTTTTTTTTTGAGACAGGATCTCACTCTGTAGCCCTTTGTAGCCCAGGCTGGCCTTGAACTCACAGCAATCCTGCCTCAGCCTCCTGAGTGCTGGAATTACTGATGTGTGCCACTGTGTCCATCTTCTTGTGATGCTGTGGTATTGACCTCAGGGCTTTGTACTTAGAAGGCGAACACTTTTTAACTCCTGTGCCATTCTTCCAGCCCCTAGTCATAGATAAATTTTTGGCCCTGAGTTCCAGGCCAATCTGGGTTATGTAGTGAGCTCAGATTCAGCCTGGACTACAGAGTAAGACCTATCTCAAAACAAACAAACAAACATATTAATATGTGTTAATCTACTCACCAATTCCTTGGGTGTGACATTGGTAAGGGAAGTCATCTTTATGAAACACTGGAATTTCCGTGTAAGCAACAAACCAAAAACAGGAGTGCTCAAAAGTTAAGCTGGGTGTCTTTCTTTTGAATCAACGATTTCATTTCACCTCCTAAGGATCAGCCTAAGTGCTCCTCCTTAGAAGTACTTCATACTCTAAAGACGACTTGAAGAGGAGAGTTGGATCATTCTGAGAATCAGGAACAGACTGGAGGCCACTTTCTCAAAGCCTATGAGATGTCACAGTGCTACACTCCTCGCGTCTGTGACAAGATGCATTTCATTTAATTATTAGTTATTGTGGTACTGGGGGTTGATCTTAGCCCATTTTTGTTTTTATTTTGAAATAGGTCTCCCTAACTCACTAAATTGTCCATGTTGGGCTTGGGCTGCCATTCTCCTGTCTCCGCCTCTCCTAGTACCGGGATTACATACAGGTCTGTAGCATCAGGTTGGCTGATGCATTTTAAAATATATAAATTGAGTAGGGGGACCAAAACCTCTTGTATTGACTACTACATAAAACTCTTTCCCCTGAGGGAAAACTGGGAGAGGGGAGAAGCAATGACATACCTTATTGCTGCTTTTTTTTTTTTTTAAAGGAAAATTCAGCATGAAAATGTAGGAAGATTACTCTCAGAACAGGGGCCAGGGAACTGCAAAAGGTCATTAGTTTAAGCAAATGTTACCAATTCTGTGACTTCCTTAGCTGCTCGCCTCTTCCGACTTTCCCAGCAATGTCATGATTGTTAATGCAATCTTGAAAATATTATCAGGGTTCTTTTATATTTAATACATTTTTTCCCAATGTAATTGAGGCTCTTTTACTTTAGTATTGCCAGAACTGCTTCTTTTTTTCCTCCCACCAACTTACTACGTGATCGTGGGTAAGATATATCAGGTTTCTTTGTATCACTTCTTCATCTGCAACAGGAATGTGAACTTGAAAATTTCTTAGACTTCCTTCTAGTTGTAAAAGCTGATTCCCTGACTCCATCTCTTCCCTACATTTTTTTTTGTACATGTCATGTATTCTAAGTCATAAACACTCCACGTCTAACAAATGTCTGAGTTAGAACTGAGTGGTCTTATTAACAATTTACTTTGCCTAACAGTTAATAAATCATGTTCCAAGATTCTGTCAGTCATACAGTTTGGGTTTTCTGGCCCTTTATAGATGAGGAAACAGGCTCAGGAAAGTCACGTTAGCTCCTCTGGCCTTGTAATTAATAAGTAGAAGTGTTAGGAGGTTGTACATGAATTTTTTCTAAGATGGCTATATATTTAAAGTACCCTGTCAAAAAGATTAGACTTTTGAAAGCAATGGTTTCTTTTCCAAATGCTTTGAGGTCTTTATTCCCCCTCAGCAGGCCATTCTACAACCATGAAACACTACCCTATACTAGCGTGTATTAGAGATTGGAGGAGATAGTTCTCAGAAAAGGGCTAGGGTCCTTCCAGACAGGTGGTTGAGGAAACATTTCCCTATGTATGAGGCTCTTTTACAGTTTATGGTTTACTTCTCAAGAACCTGCAATGAAACAGAAAATACTATGTCCTGTTTTTTAAAAAAATTATTGTTAGTATTAAATATATAATTTATGTCAACCAATATTAAAGATTTTTTTAATCCTTCCACTTCCCTGGGTTCTTCATCACATCAAGCCTTTTATTTTCCTGTGATCTCTGCCAGCTCTTGTCTTTATGCATACGTGATTTAAAACAGTTTTAAAATTTTTTATTTTGAGACAGATTTTAAGACACCCCCCGCCCCCCAGGTTGGCCTCAAACTTTGATCTTTGTGTCTCAACCTCCAAAGTAGCTAGAATTACATGGCTTGGATCATCACATCCAGCTCCATATATGATTTTTTAAAAAGCCACTTGTACTCCTAGGTTAAACACGTATTTTTAAATATCAAAAGTTTTAAATTTTAGCTGAGCACCATGGCACAGGCCTGTAATCTCAGAACTCTTAGAATCAGAGGCAGGAGGGTCACAAGTTTGAGCCCAGCTATGGCAGCTCAGCAACTTAGCAAGACCCTGTCTCAAAATTGAAAAATAAAAAGGAGATAGTAATTTCAGAACTGTCTTTCCATTGTTTCTTCCCTTACTGTCTTTTCTAGATTTACATCTTTTTCATCAGAAGTGCAAAAAGTATAGGCCTACTCTAAAGTGTTTTTCCTAGTACTGAATAGTGCGAAATGCCATCAGTTTTATATCATTTACCAGGACTCCTGAAAAACAAAACCTAAGAAAGGTTATATCCCAGGATCTTTTAAATATACATACGCTGGCCTCTCACTTTTCCAGGCCCCCTTTCAGCCAGAGAAAGCTTTATTCCCCCTTTTATCCCCCTTCCAAATTTTTCCCAATAAATTACCTTCTCTACGCCTTGAAAAAAATACATATGCGTTTGGGTAGTGGGAGGACAGCTCTGTGTCTCGGAGGCAGGAGGCTGAAATGATGACCTAAAAGGCTTCTCCCAGTTTTTACACTCTCTTGATGCTTTGACAGCTCCTAAGAGGCTACCTCCTGAGGACTGAGCAAGAAATGTACACAATTCCCTTACGAATCTTACCCCCGTTGGGTTTTCAGGATGACGGCTCGGGGAAGGGTTTCAGATGGATCGTGAGCATGCCGCTTTCCTGGTTCCTGGATACGCTATGGGGTTTATATCTTGTGCTGTCCTGGGTTAACTAAAGGCACTGTTGCCAGGGAAAACCATGACAATTTGAGATAATTTTAAGGGGCCCTTGGAAATCTGACTGGGGTTGTCTCCTCGACATACGATATTTTGTATGTGAGGCACCTCGGATGGCACACATATCTTGCGTTCCCTTCGGGTTAATTGACACGTAAGTGAGGAAGTAAGTCATAATTTGCTGGCTTAAAACATTAACAGTCGACTTCGGTAAAATGCTACTAAGGAACAAGTCAGTGGAATTAGTGTGATTACTCTATTATTTGAATAGCATTTTTATTGTAGCAAAAGTAAATGCACAGTGGTCGCTAGCACTTTCCACCTGACTTCTAAAAATCAAAGTTCGTATCTGACGTACACTGATACCAGAAATTCTCAATCCCCTCAAATTCAGGGGCGTACGGTTTCTCCTTCGTGATTTCTCACACTTGAAAGCCCCGTGACACATCGCTTAATTACTTGTCACGAAATCTTTTCAGTCGTCTTATAAAGACCAGATCACTTTCTATACGGTGTGAGTGGAAGAATCAAATCTTGTACACGGCACATGCCTCCATCCCGAACGGAAAACTCCGAATTTGGGATTTTCCCACCGCCGCGGCCTCTGCTCCCAGCAGGTCCACGGCGCAGGGGGAGACGCCAGCGTCAGCCTCAGGAACCCAGGGGTGGTGGCATTTCTTTCTTTCTTTTTTTTTTCTGTTTAAACCATTCCCTTTCGAGGAGCTCCCGGTCCATTCTAGGCTAGTCCAAAGTCCTTGTCACCAGATGACCATCTTTCTCGCCGATCTGTCACCCCGCCTCTCGCCGGAGCCCTCCTCGGGAAGAACTTCCTCTCGCGGCCCCCAGAGCCCCATCGCGCATCCGCCTCCCCGCTCCCCGCCGAAGCCGGGATCCCCGAGTCGCTCCGGGGCCCGTCGCCCCTGCCCCTCGGCGGGCGGCCGGGAGGGGCCGGGGGCGGGAGGCCGGGGCTCCGCCCGCCCGCGTGTCCTCGGCGCGCCCTCTCCGCCCGGGCCGCGGGGCGGGGCGGGGGCGGGGCGGGGGCGGGGCGCGGCGGGAGGGAGGGCGGGCGGGGGCGGGGGCCGGCGGCGGCGCGGAGGAGGGGTGTGTGCGCGAGCGTGTGTGGCTGGGGGAAGCCATTGCCTGTTTAATAGTTGCTGTTGCTGCACTTCCGCTTCGCTCCCAGCGAGAGAGAGACACGAGTGGCCAGGCCCAGCCGCAGCCGCAGCCCCCGCCGCCGCGGCGGCACGGAGCAGCCAGACACAAAGAGAGGTACGGGGATCCCCCGCCGCCCCCCGCCGGGGCCGCCGCCGCACGGGGCCGGCGGGGCGCGGGGCCGCGGGGTCCCGGGCCGCGTGGGGTGCGGGGCCGCCTGCGTCGGGCCCCGGGGGAGCGCGGCGGCCGAACTGTCAGCGCTGCCCGGGAGCCCCCGCCGGCCGCGAGGGGGGCCGCGGCGGGGGAGGGGACGCGGGCGCCCCGCGGGCCTGGGGGCGGGGGCTCGCGGGCACCGACCCCTCCGGGGCCGGCGGGGTCATTGTTGCTGCTCACGGTCGCGGAGGCCGGTTCCTCCCCCCGCCCCGCGCGGCGGCGGCGGCCGGGCTGGGCTCGGGACCCCCGCTCGGGAACGCCCGGCCGGGTGGGCGTCGGGGCGCCGTGGGGGGCCCGGCCCTGCCGCCCCCGCCCGCTCCCTTCCCCCACGGCCGCCGCTCCCCGCCTCGGTCCCCCTGTTTCGGCTTCCTCTCTTACTCTTTCCCGCCCCTCCCGTCTTCCCGACCTCGCCAAACTCCGTTCGGGGCCCCGCGGTCCCGTTCGGCCCCCCGCGACCCCGGGAGGCCGACCACGACCGCCCCGAGGCCGGGGGGCCGCTGGGACCTGCCCTCCTGTCCCCGCCTGACGCCTCTCGCCCGGCAGAGTGGGGAGCCCTTGGGGGCGAGGGCAGAAGGGCAGCTCGCTGGGCCGGAGACCGCTTCCTCACCGGGTTCCCCACTTGGGGCCAGAAATAAACAAGCCCCGTCCGACGTGCGAGCGCCTAGCTGGGCCTGCGGACGTCGGGGAGCCGGGGGAGGGCGGTGGGCTCCGGCGGCCGGGTCTCGCCCTCCTGACAGCGCGCAGTTCCGTATTTACACTCCCTGCATGGCCTTGTGTTTCTGTTTTGTTCCCCCCTCCCCCTGCAGGGACCGTTTGCGGGGTGGGGTGGGGGGTTCGCTATGTCGGATGACGATTCGAGGGCCAGCACCAGCTCCTCCTCATCTTCGTCCTCCAACCAGCAAACCGAGAAAGAAACAAGCACCCCCAAGAAGAAGGAGAGTAAAGTCAGCATGAGCAAAAACTCCAAGCTCCTCTCCACCAGCGCCAAGAGGTAGGATCCTCTCCCTTCCCACCGGCCTCGTGCCGCGTCGGTCGGCCTCCCACGGAGGGTAGCTTAAGTGCTTCTCGTGGTTTTGTGCATTCTCAAAAATGAAAATGGGGCCAAGGAAGGCCTGATTATTTTCTCAGTTGCTTTTTTTTTTTTTTAAGTCACTGTCCACATGCAGGTATTGTGGCTTGCCTTTGCCATTTCTTATTGAACTTTCTAAGGATCCTCGTTACCTTTATTAGTGACCCCTAAATATTTCAGAGGGCTTATTGTAGTAATCGCTGATCTATGATCCTCCCCGGGCTGTCATCGAACTTCTTAGCTACTGGTACCTTCCAGAGGGCTCATCTCAAAATGAATTCTATGACCATTTTCTTTCCTTCTGCTTCACCTGTTGCAGGGATGATCTTTTTTGAATAGAGCTTTCTGCACAATTCCTGTTGCATAAGGAATATGTGATTCACGCTTGTGGGTAAAAAATTTGGTAGGTGATGATTTCTAATGAAATTTAAAGAGGCTTTTTGATTGAGAGTTGATATGAATGAATCAGTAAATGATTGTAAAATGGTTATTTCAGGATTTTTGGGGGTTCTCTTTAACCATTGCAGTTTGTCAAATTTCAGGGAGACTTTCCATGCTGGCTGTTCTCTTATGCTGTAAAAATGTGATTTTTTTTTCAATCCAGCTGAGTTTAAGCAGTGGCTTTTTCTTTTATTCTGTTTCTCTTACATGCCTGTCTCTCGTGGTAGTTTCTTCTTCTGTCATCCTTTGGTTACATCCTCTGATCCCTATGACTCTTAAAATAAACTGTAGGAGATTCCAAGGAACCTCCAGACACCTTTCATAAATCATCTGTTCTCAGTTAGATAGTTGTTAAACTTTAAAGTGGCAAGCTGAGAAGACTGTAAGGAATCCAAATTCCTGGGTTAGGTAGGGATACCATTCTTTAAAGAGTTCATAATAAGATGGAACACAAGGCTTTAGGTCTTTCTGCTGAGTACTCACCCTGAAACTCAGGTGTTCAGAGTTTGTCCTGTCATTTTCCTTGACTGGAAATTTAGTAAACTGTTTTGGTGAATTAAGCATGGGCTGAGTTAGTGACCTTAGCTATTTTAAATGCTGAGGTCTTGAGTGTAAGTGCCAAGATGGTCTTGGTAAGGCTGTTCTTGTTCTCAGAGGGTTGGTTTGATTGTATCTCAGTTTCCCTGGAGACCTCACTGGCCTCTTCCATTAACCCTTACGTGGTTTTCCTGTAAATAGCACTTACTGTACCTGTGGATGAGCCCCTCGTTAACCTCCTTTCAGAGCTTCCAGGCTTTGCTCAGCTCCTTGGCCTGACCTGTCCCAAAGCAGAGTATTTGCGTTAGGTCATCAATACCAGTGTTTTATTTTCCTGAGCATTTCTGGTGTATGTGAATGTATTAGGAGTGAAGGCACAAAGGTTAAATAAAAAAGTGTTTTTCGTCAGCACGTTACAAAGAGGCGGATAGACCTTTAGACGTAATTTGTCCATTTATGCTAAGGAAGTTAACTTACTTAGAAATGGGTGGGAAAGAAACAGGTGTAGAAAATGAAATGTGGGAAGCTACAAATGGGTAATTCTACGTATATGTTAACATCAGGGTTTTCTTTTCCTTCTTCATTTTTGTTTTATGCAATACGTTCAGCTTCCTGTCCCACCCTCACCCCCCCCCCCCAAAAAAAAAAAAGGAGAGGGCCAGTGGCTGTAGGAATGAATTAAGAAGAGAGAATTGGTGTTAGTGTGGCTCTGTCGAGTCTGTTCTGTGAAATACATTGACTTGGAAGGTAGTGTTGCCCACAGAATGGAAGGGGCGCATGTTTCAGGAGGTAGACTGGAAGGAATCTAGAATCATCCAACTAACTCCTCACTGCACAGTGGAAAGTGATTTCTGAAACATGGGTAGAAGCAAGCACCCATGGAGAGTAGACCCAACGGGAGTCACTCTGGGATGAGTGTCACAGCTCTTGCGGCACATCTTTGGCATGTCTTCTAGTTTCTGCAAGTGTGGGCAGTCCCGATGAACTGGATAAAGCTGCCTGGTATTACACTTTTTAGGTATTACTGAGCAGCTACTTTTTTGGGCTCAGGGCGAGAAAGTTTTTTTGCCTATGGTACCTAGGTATTAGAATATAGTCAGTTCTAAAAGGCACAAATATATTACTAAGTAGCTACCTTTTTGGGCTCAGGGCGAGAAAGTTTTTTGCGTATGGTACCTAGGTATTAGAATATAGTCAGTTCTAAAAGATGCAAATAATCAGGAAGCCAGACTTTCAGGCTTATTTATGGGAATCCAGCCCAGGTCCTTCCCACTGAGCCACATTCCCTGCCCACTTTGATTTTTGCTTTTGAGAGAAGGTCTCACCAAGTTACTAAATTGCCTAGACTGGGCTTGAACTTTAGGTCTTCTGCTTCAGCCTCCCAGGGTGCTGGGATTGCAGGCCTGCATCACCAGCCGGGTTCAGGGGTCCAGACTTTTATTCTAACACCCAGTAATGAGTCAAACAGCAGGGATGCAAATATCTCCGAACTGAAATGCTTTTTAGCAGCAGAAATTTAGCAGGAAACTGATTAATGGAAGTCAGTACTGAGTGAACAAACCCTTTCTTAAAGTTGACCAATTTTTAGAGGATGGAAGTGTTCTTCTCCAAAAGGAAAGTTTAAAGAACTTCCCCAGTCATCACCCCTAATTTCTTTTTACTTTCGGCATGGGAGAAACAGTGCCTTCTAAAATCTCATTGCTTTTATAGCTGGCCTCATCCAACCCTTTGAAAACCTTTGTCATTCAGATTGCCAAGTGCTTGTATTTGTTAACGTTTTTTCCCTCCCAAGCTGCCTCCAAGAGATTTTTTAAGTTGTGAGTCGCTCCATTGTGCTTTACGTGGTAGGAGGAGGAAAGATTATAAAAATAGGCACCCTTTAAAAGGTGGAACGCGCTTTAAAGGCCCCAAAGTTTGCAGGAGGACCCGATGCGGCCAGCGCGTAGGTAAGCAGAAGACAAAGGCCAGGGCCGGTGTGAACTGCGGGTGGCGTCGGCCTGCGCGCGGGGGAGGGGCGCTGTGTGAAGTCGCGGCCCGGAACGGACCGGGGGGCCTGGGTCCGGGCGGCGCGGCGTCCGCCGCAGGGGCCATGGGAGCGGCCGGGGCCAGGCTCCAGGGAGCGGAGAGCACGGCGGGGGAAAGTCAGGTCGGGGGGAGGCGAGGGCCGCGCGGCGTGCGGGTGCACCTGTGCGTCGGCGCGGGGGCCGGGGCGCGCGGGGCTCGGGGCGCGGCGGGCCCGCGGAGGAGGCCCCCGGGCCTGCGTCGTGGCCTCGGCGGGCCGCGCGGCGACGGGTCGTGGCGGCCCCGCGAGGGCGTGCCCCGGGCCGGGCCTTCGCAGCCCGCGACGGCCGCGGGTCAGCCCGGGCCGAGGGGCCTCGCGGGAGCGGCCATGTTGGCTTCGTCACGGCGCCGCGGCCCTGACGGCGGCGGCCTGCGGAGGGCGCCCTTCCGGCGCGCGGGCCGGCGGCTTCCCACGTGCGGCCGGGCTCTTCGCGGGCCGAGGGGCGGGAAGGCCCGGGAGACACCCGGAGGTCTGTCGTCCTACCCGGGAAACGACGGAGCTCGGGCTGCCCTGGCGTGCTAACGAGGTCGGAGCCCACGCCTAGAGGCGGGGGACCCCGGTAACGGCCGCAGAAGCCCCCCGCCTGAGGCGCGGCGTCCCCGCTGCGCCCCGCTCCCCCGGCCCGGAAGGCGGGCCGGCCGGCCGGCGCAGGCCTGGGGTGCGGGGCCGCCTGCTCACGCGCTGTGTCTCTGCTTCTCACTCCAGGATTCAGAAGGAACTGGCCGACATCACTCTAGACCCTCCGCCCAACTGCAGGTGAGCTGCCTTTCATTCAGATTTTTTTCTTTTTATAATTCTTAGAAGTTTTCTCTTGGGTTTTTCTTCATATTATGCCAGATTTTTTTGTTTTTCTTTTCGGTGAGCGCGCGATGGGCTTTTGACAAACTCAGTACTGGCCAAGAACAGTAATGGATTTAATTGGAGCGGACATTTAGGCACGTAAAAGGAATCTCCAAAGCCAATTTAAAAGTCCAGTGGGGGTCTCCGATACGTTATTTAAGGATGGCGTTAAACCTTTTGGGTGCTCAGGTACATTTTGGTTTGGGAAACTGCATTGCTGTAGTAATTCCTTGATCAAGCTTGCCTGGGCTAACGGAGCACAGAATTCAACATTGGATTCTCAGTTCCATTGTATATAATATTGTATTGGACTTCTGGTAGAGCAATTAAGAAAATAACTTGTGGCTTTGGTAGAAGGATTTTGTTTTTAATTAATAGATTTAAAGTCTTGCGAGGTGGTCTTTTTCCTTGATACGGCTTCATTCAGACTATATACACGTGTTTCAGTTTCAGCTTTCAGAGCTCTTGTATGTCACTTAACACGATTTAGAGTAGCCATTTTTGCTACAATTAAGGTGTGAGGAAGGCTTTATGACTTTCTTAAATCAACAGTAAAGTGAGGAAGGGATTTATCACTATGTTATAATGAAGCGTATATTTAAGGGCGATTCAGTTCTGCAATTTAAATGGTTTAAAAACGAAGTGTAGTATTAACCTGTTCACTGTCAGGTTTGGTGTAGGATGGGTTATGAGGTTTCATAAGTGCTGAACGTATATTTAGAAGTTACTGACAAAATATTCAATGGTGTATGCAGAATTTAAGATATGTGGAAATGTTTAGGTTGAAAGCTAAATGAAGTATTAGTCTTTTTAACACTGAACTTTATAAACTGTGAATAGTGGATTAAATGCCAAACTTGAGTATTGCCACTTTGCTGCAAATTATCAGGTGTGAGATGTTCTTTGGCAGAGTTTTGTGAGGAGGGACATTTTGAGTTCACTTGTAAACCATAGTTTGTAATCTGATCTTGAGGATTTCTTTCATGGCCGGTAATGTTTTTAAATGAGTAAGTAAAGTACAGAAATAGTTAACAGCTGCTCCGTGGAAGCCAACAGCATCCCTCCGTTGTTTGTGTGGATCCTTGCGCGTTCCTCGTGTAGGTAGGGCTGCACAATAACGAATACTGCTCCTTGGTGTTGTGTCTCTTTGCATTTGCCCGTGTGATTTCTCATAGTTCTAACTGCTCACATGATAAAATTTTGAAAACATGATTGTAAAAAGTCGTTTATCAAAAAAAGAAAGTTTTATTGTGAATAAGTGCCATCAAGATTAAAATTGTAAACATTTTGAAGATTTTTGTGGATTTTTTTCTCTTGTGGTAGTAGGGATCAGGCTTAGTACCTTGGCACACTGAGCTAGATAGTCAAGTTGGCTAGGCTGGACTTGAACTTCTGTCTTCTGCCTGAGGCTCCCAAAGTGCTAGGATTAAAGGCCTGTGCCAGTGGGCCCAGCTGGGGTTAATCATTTAAAAAAAAACCCCAACAAATGCACTTCAGCTTTGCATCATTTTAGCTGAGTTTCACGTGAGAGAGAATTATATATCTGAGGCAGGTAGAGCTTTTTATGTTAGGAAAACCCTCTTAATTACCTCTTTTAGGTGGCACTTGGGATTGTTACCTGTCCAGGTGAAGCTCTAAACTGAACGGCTGGCTGTTGTTCGGTGGTGGGGAGAAAAACATCAATATGCCTTACATTTTTGAAGAAAAGTGAATTAAAATTTCTGTTTTTATTTGCCTTATTGGTGTTGTTGTCTTCATGTTAGACAGTAATCCCAAAGTTTAACTCTCTTAACATGAGTTTGATTTTGTTTTGTGCTGATACCTTATAATTGTTTAATATTTTAGTGTACTTCATTATTGGTGGTGGAAGTGAGTAATGTAATTGGGGAGTACTTTTTGAAGTTAGCTTCCAACTGAAATATGAGTTACATGATACTTTTAAATGTACACATTTAAAAAATACTTTTTCTGAAGTTTCCTTTAGCATGAGAGCTTGATATTTTAAGATGCTGTTGAAATTGTAACATCAGTTATAAATTATATTTTGGAGTCACATCCTCTTCCACTAAGCTGTACCCCCAGTATATATTTTTAAAAAGCTAAGTTAAAAAGTAACAGATAAAAAAGCTAAATTTACAGTTAATGGATATTAGCCACAGTTAATTATTGCAGGTCAGAAGGAAAATTGTGTCTTGTGACAGAAGGTGCACTGCCTGTGTTCTCTGTATATGGGCTGCCGAAGCAAGCGCAGTGCCTGTGTTCTCTGACGTTAGCATGCAGCATAAGTATTTGAAGTTACTAAACTTAAAAATTTCGGTGAAATGCAGGTGCTAAATATGTTACAGTGCGTTCTTAACGTATGTATTAGATCGTGGAGGTTGTTATTTTAGAGCAAAATGCAGTGCAGTTGGTTAAATAATGACCAAGTCAAAAGTATCTGAAGTGAATGTTTTAAAATTGCTCTGTTGTCATATAAATTAAATTCTTATTATTTCTAAGCCATTTGGTTGTGTATATGTTTGTGAGAGAGAGAGAGAGAGAGAGAGAGAATGCGAATGAAATGGTCTCTGAACTCACCGTGCAAATTTTGGTTGGGCATTTTTCTCTCTATCATTGTTTTCCAGAATAAATATTATCTTAACTGCTCTACTGGATTCCCTAAAGCTTGCCCTATCATGAATTGTAAAATTGTGACTGTTATATGGCGGTGAACTCTGGGCTTTAAGAGTCAGTTTTGCAGCTGATATTTATAGCTCACAGCTTGAGCTTGGCTAATAGAAATAAATGTCTGCAGACAGCGTATCATCTCAACATAATTGCCATTTTTTTCCCAAATCCTTTCAATTTGCAATTTCATTTAATGAGCATATTTATATTATCAGTAAGCTTCTAACTTAAAACCTAAAAATTCAGGTTTTGGGTGCTGTTTTAAGATAAAATGTCTTTGAGAAATCATTCCACATTTCAAACACAGGGAATAACAAAAGGTATCTCCTTTGCTGTAGTTCATTACATTTTTACTATTATTTTTCTGTTTCCTGAATGTGTAAACCTAAATCAATGCTTTGGTTTTTCTGGGAGTACTGTATTGTGTAAGCAGATATAGTTGGTCTAAGGTTTTATAGCTAAAACAAACTTTTTTAGAGATGATTTAAAGACAAAAGATGAGGTTATAAAAAACAACCTTTTACATGCATTTATGTAAACAGTTAAGTTTTTCTCATCCTTTTTCTCTTTTGCTAAAACATCCTAGTGCCAGCCTTGCCTAACTTACTTGTCACAAAGTTAGTTGAGGTTAAAGTTTTCTCATGTGAGAAAATGTGACATTTTTGGACTTACCTGCTTGCTTTTTTTTTTTTTTTTTCATTTTTGAGACAGGGTCTCCCTCCCTAGTATAGGCTGGTTCCTGCACTTGCTATGTAGCCACAGCAGTCCTCCTGCCTTAGTCTTCAGAGTGCTAGTATTACAGGTGTGTGCCACCACGCCCAGCTTATTTGGTACTGAGGAATCAAACCCAGGGACTTGTGCTTGCTAGGCAAGCATCTTTTTATTGCTTATATTTTAAAAACATTTTAAAGCTATCACACAATAATGTAAAAATACATGTTTTTGAAAATTTTTTAATTTTTGAAAGTGCAAAAGTTGTCAGGGAAAAAGTGACTGTCCCTGTCATGACATCCTCTATTCTCCTCCCCTTGGTTCATTCATTATTTTATTCCAGGTAATTTGTTTGAATTTACATAGTTGTACTTTTTCTTTAAAAAATTGGTCATGGTAATGAAATGTCAATTTAGAAGTGCCACACTTCTAACTTTGGTTTAGAATGGAAAGGGATCACTCTTTGCAACTCTGTAGTCTTAAATATGTTGTCCCACTTCAACTAAGTCATTGCTTTTTATCTTTCTGGGAGAATTGTTTTGTGTAATCAGATATAATTGGTTTTAAGGTTTTACAGCTTAAAAAAAAAACTTGTGGCTGTTGTCTTCGTCAAAAGACCGTATTTGGGTTACCATACTGTACTGCTACTACTGTTCCTCAAAAAGTTAAACGGAGTGACCATATGACCCAGTGATTCTACTCTTAGGTATATAACCAAAATAATTGAAAACAGACTCAGATACTTGTATGTCAGTGTTCACAGCAGCATTATTCAGAGTGGCCAGAAAGTGGAAGCAATACAGATACCTATTAGCAGATGAGTAGATAAATAAAACGGTAGTGTGTAGACGCGGTGAAATGTTCAGCTGTGAAATTGATAAAGTGCTGATAATAGCAACATGGGTAGACCTTGAAAATTGTTACACCAAGTGAAACAAGCTAGGCACAAAAGACAAGCGTATGGTTTTAGAATACCCAGAATAGGCAGACTTGTAGGGACAGAAAATAGAGTAGGGGTTCTCAGGGGTTTTGGGATAAGGGAAATGCGAAGTTTTTCTTAATGAGTATAATTTCCATTTACAGTAGTAAAAATTTTGGAGATAATGGTGATAATTGCATGACTTTGAATACATTTAAATGCTACTGGATTGTATGCTTAAGAACAGTTAAAAATTTATGATTTCCAGATATGTGTTACCATAATATTAAACTATACCACTGTTAAAATGTTGTCAGTATTTTGAATAAAATGTTTGTAGCTGAGAAGCCAATGCTCAGATTCTAGGAATTCCTTTTTAAAAAAAAATTTTTTTTTTGAGACAGTGTCTTGCTCTGCAGCACTGGACTCACTGTGTAGCTCAGACTGCTGGCCCTGGACTAATGGCAGTTCTGCTGCCCCAGCCTCCCAGTTTTGGGGTTACAGGCGTGCTTCACCATGGCTGGCTTTATGTGGTGCTGGAGAATTGAACTCAGGGCCTTGGCTTGCAAGGCAAGTGCTTTAACCGCTGTGCCATTTCTCCAGCCCTCTAGGAATTCTGTCAAAGGATACTGATAATAAATTCCTGTCACAAACAGGAGTGCCTGTTATACATGAAAATACTTCTCCTTCAAGGAGATCATGATCTTAGGAAGGTGAGGTTATGATTTAGATGTTCATCAAAAGTTGTTAGTTGTGTGACTGAATCATGGGGTGCTGTGTTCATCTGTGGATTGATTGGTGAGTTCAGCAGCTGATTGTACTGTGAGAATGTTGGCCTGGCTGGAGGTAGGACACTGTGGGTGTGACCTGGAAGGGTGAATTCCTGTTTGCTGTTCTCTTTCTGCCTCCTGCCTGCCATGGTGAGCACCTTTCTTCTGACATGCTGCTACTTGGAGCCAGCCAGCTATGAACTGATTCCATTAATGACTGCTACCCCAAAATCTGTCCGTTTAAAGTTGTGGGTATAGGATATTTTTGTCCCAGTGGGGCTGGAAAGTGACAAATACAGATGTTAAAAAATGCACACATATATTTTAAAGAGTAATTGGAAATAATGTTGCTGGGAAAGTAATACATGCAGATGACATGTTATAAAGGGTTGGAGAAATGAGAGATTACTTTGGCCTGGGTATGAAGAGTTGTAGCTGGAGTACTTAGTAACCTGGGAAGGTTTCACAGAGAAAAGGAAGAGTGGGGTAGAAAGGTGGAAGAAACGGGAAACAAAAGACATAGCAGAGGGAAGGTGGAGAGGGGCACTATTGGATGGTGATGAGAGTAAGAAACTAGTAGGAGCATATACGAGTTTATAAGGGATAACACTTGTAGAATGCCTCAGTGTCATGCCAAGGCTTTGAACTTTATAGCTACTGGAGAATCACTGAAACTCTTGAGCAGGAGCTGTAATTCATTTAGAGTTGAATGTCTGGGTAGGGACAGAAGTAAGGACTGAGTAGAGCTTTCTAAGGGAAGCAGGAAATGTGGAGATGGCTGCAGTGGTTCAGGTCGGATTCTGAAGGGTTTGAGTGTAAGTCATCAGTGGAATGGAGGATGCAGGAGGTTCTGGGAACTTGACTGCTGACTTAGATATGGAGGATTTAGAAAGGAATCAGGTTCATTGTGTATTAGAGAAAATGTTGGTATTAACAGAAGTAGATAAGGCAGTAGATAAGAAATTGGCTTGGGGGAGGCAGAGGTCTTTTCTCAGTGTTACATGTTTTAATTATTTGCTTTGTTGATTACTACAGTGTTTAACATGTTGTTGCCACTTGGTAGGCCCTCAGTAAATATTTACAGTTAAGTGCATATACTTGAGTTTACTGTTAATCAGTCATTTAGTTTTTGGGTCTACCTGGTATAGGTAAGATTACACACATTAAGTAGATTGTAAATTCTGTAAAATGAATAAACAGTCATTTCTGTCTTTGTGAATCAGTTTGTTTTCCCCACCATTTTTAGTTTGAGAAACTTCAAAGGTATCGAAGAAAATACAGTGAGCACCTACCCTTTATTCTCTTAAATTTTCGCCATGTTTACATTGTTTTTCTATGTTGCTATGTTTATTTTGTGGAATCATGTGAAAGTAAGCTGCAGGCATCAACATGGTTCTGTTTAGGTTTGTGTGCATTGACTCCGAGGTGAGCTGGCAGTGGTGCTGAGGCAGGAGCTGGCTTTCTAAATCTGTGTTGGACTTGAATGTTACAGAGGTGATTGAAGTAGGTGGGGCTGCCAAGGGGAAGAGGAAGCGTAAAAATGGTGTTCCAGGAATGTCTCCCATGTGGGAGGAGTGAGTGAAGAAGACCTGGAGAAAGAAGGAACATAGACGTGAGAGTGAGCACAGAGTTCCAGAAGCCTCAGGGAGGTCAAGGAAGAACATGGAGTCTGCCTCAGCCATGGAGAGAGGAAGAAGCAAGTAGGAAAAGAATGAACATGCAAGAAAGGGAGATGTAATGTTTTTAAACACAATTACAGAGATGGTGAAAAATATGTAAATTAGAAAGGAAGGTTGCCTGGGATTTTGGTGGAGTGACAATTTTGGAGAGGATTTGGAAGCTTTTTTTTTGTTTTTTGGCAGCCTTGCTCTGCAGTCTAAGCTGACCCTATGTGTAGCCCAGGCGGACCTCAAACACACAGCAGTCCTCCTGCCTCAGCTTCCCAAGTGCTAAGATTAAAGGTGTGCACCTCCACACCTAGCTTATGTGGTATTGGGGAATTGAACCCAGGGCCTTAAACATTTAATCTCTGAGCTATTCCTCCAGCCTGGAAGCATTTTTGATGCATGAGTAGCGCTCAGAATTATTAAAAGCAGCAGGATCTGTCTCCTTCATAGTAGTAGACTTAGGTATTACTATTTTTGTATCCTTACAGTACCCAAGAAAGAGAAGGATACTACGTATTTGTTAAAACACAAATACAAAAACCTAATTAGGTTTAATGGTTTAATAACACATACATGACCCTTTTCAGAAAATAATGGAAAGAGCTAGGGAAATTGTCACATTTTATAGCCTTTTGTTCTTGGTGGTGTTGGTGAGTTGGCACCCAAGCAGTGTGCCAGTTTGGACCCTCTGACAATTAGAGAAGCAAGCATCAATGTGATGTATAAAGTTGTGATCTGTACTGCAGTGTGCAATGAAAAGATATGAAAGAAAATATAGTACCTTGATTTGCATGGTTTGGCTTTATAAAGTTACATTTACCAGTAAGTGGGCATAGGTCTAGGAGTACTAAATAAATTGGGTTTCCAGGGACTTTCCTCCAGATACTAAAGCTGTCCCAGATAGTTGGTTCTGTTAGAGATGCTGATGCCTGCTTGAGATACCTGACACATTCCCTGTCAGCAGTGAAGTGAAACAGGGTTTCATAAGTAGCCGGCCCATTCTAAGTCAGCTTCTCTTATGCAGCTGTGCTCAGAAGTGAAACAAAAGCCCTAGTAACTCCTGTCAGAATGTAGTTTTAATTGACTGGGCAACCTCCTACTCTGTTGGCTGAAAGCTCACCAAAGCCCCTGCTTGAGAACCAGAACCCAGGAGCTACTGTGTGCTACTGCCTCTTTTCTGGAAGCACAAACGCTTGTGTATGCAAGTGATTATGGATTGCTTCTTAGAGCCTGTGCCGCATAGATGATGATAAGCCTTAGGGAGCCCGATGTGATATCCTGCCCTGGTTGGGAAAGGCCTGCGATGTCAGAGATGTTCATATGTAGAATGGAATTTAAAGTTGATAGTAGATTTTGTTCTCTAGGGCAGTGTACTGCTTCCTAATCCTTTAACAGAGTTGTTAAAAACTGAATTGTGGTATTTGTACACAATGGAATACTATGCATCAATAAAGTCTAACAGCGTGAAGGCCTTTGAGGGCAAATGGAAGAAGCTTGAGAACATCATGCTTAGTGAAGTAAGTCAGAAGCCAGAAGGTGAAACATGGAATGGTGTCTCTGATACGAGAGTCCCAGATCACATAAAGCAAAAACAAAGTGAACTAGGGTAGGGTTGGGGGGAGGCGGGGGGGGGGACAGACAGTGGGAAAGCCCTTGTGTCCTTGGCAGGATGCATATGTGCACAAAGTGCTCAACTCCATTGTAAACCTTAAATTTTGCACACACACATATATATGTATGTATGTATGTATCAATAAAATGGGGGGGGGAACTGAATTTTGTTTGCTTTTCAAAGAACATACAGACTCGAATGTGACAAACCAAATGAAATGCCAGGCCAGAGTACAGGAAGTGATGTAATCTGGCTCTTAGATAGCATTGGAAGCAGATTTGTCACAGGTGTCACATCTGTCTTGTTTAGATGGACCTATGTCAGTACTACATTTTAAATAGTAATAATAATCAGTGGGGAGATCTCAGTAGTGTCTATGAGCATTGAAATGATCATTATATGCTCTATCGGGATCTTGGGCGTTTGTTAGTGTATCTAAATTGGTAGAAGGAAAATTGATGGGTGAACCCCTAGTATTTTCTGCAGAAAAAGACATTAAAGCACATTGTACATTAGGAAGCAGTGTTGTACAAGACTGACAACAGCATGAATAAGTCAGGTCGTACTCATTAAAATGTTAGAGTGTGCAGTGTGCTCACTGTTCTCTGGGTGACTGAAGCGAAGCCAGCCTTTGGCTCGTGGAGCTTGGCGTGCGGTGGCCAGTGCGCGCAGCAGCCAAATAAAGATGAGTACAAGTTGTGATGGCTAGCAGGAAAGAAACCGAGTGTGTTGCGTGAGTGATTG
This sequence comes from Ctenodactylus gundi, assembly GCA_004027205.1. Classification (NCBI taxonomy): domain Eukaryota; kingdom Metazoa; phylum Chordata; class Mammalia; order Rodentia; family Ctenodactylidae; genus Ctenodactylus; species Ctenodactylus gundi. Next base: position 1,084,955 of record PVKB01000135.1, read on the forward strand.
GGGTGTGGGTGAGGGTTACCTGTAGAAGGCTTAGAACTATAGGCAGATGTCTGAAAGATGAGAAGAAAGGATACAGCCTCGCTAGAAGTTGGCGAGGAACAACGCAGATGGAACCAAGGAAAGGCAGGCTCTTAAAAACATTACAGTGTGTCCACTTCCACTTTATTTATTGGATATGGCACTGTATGGCCTCTGGCTCTTACCTGAGGTCAGAATGACCAAGAAAGGTAGATGTTTTCAGTGAATTCCAGACATAAAGGCAGCCATGGCAGCATAACTTAACATGCTTATAGAAGATGACTTCTAGAACAGCTTCAGAAAGTGGGAAGAAATATGGGATTGTTCAAAGTGATGGGAAGTATTTTGAAGGGATTAATAGTAGTGTCTTTTACTGTAATAATTTTTAAAATTGAGACGTTGACTGTGGTATTTGAGCCCATACATATTTGGTGAACCTTTCCCGATAGAGCAGGGGTGGGGAACCTTTTTTTTGTCATGGTCTATTTGGATATTGATGACATTATTTGCAAGCCATACATACAAAATTATCAATTTAAAAATTAGCCTGCTAGGGCTGAGGAATAACGCAGTGGTTATTGCACCTATCTGGAAAGCAGAAGATACTGAGTTTGATCACCCAGCACCATATAAGCTAGATATAGTGGCACATGGCTTGTTAAACAGTGGGAGGCTGAAGCAGGAGGATTGCTGTGAGCCCAGCTTGGGGTACTGTGATGTCCTGTCTCAGAAAAAAAAAAAAAAAAGATTATCCTGCTATACTTGGTAAAACATCTAATTTAGTCTATGATGTGTTGGATGAAATTGCTTCCTTTTGGTGAGGCGTTGGTCAGGCTGGATGAAGTGATTGTGTGGGCTATTGTACTGCTTTGTGTGTTCCTGCAACCCTGCACTATGCACTCATGAATACCTGGGAATATCTCTTGCCTACCTGGAATAAAAAGGTATAATGTAAAGATAGTGTAGGATGGAAATTTGGGCATCTAGCACTTGAGAAGGCAACAAAGACAGAAGACTGAGTGTGGCATTTGGAAACTGAAAGGAGCTGGGTATGGTGGCAGACACCTGTAGTTTCAGCCACTTGGGAGGTCAAGACGGGAGGAGCACAGGTTGGAGCCCAGCCTGGACAAAAATGAGACCCTGTGTCAAAATAAAAAGTAAACAGGGCTGGCAGGGTAGGGGTGTAGTTCAGGGTGTTGGCTTGCCTAGCATTGTATGAAGCCCTGGGTCCATCCTTCACATGACCCAGCTCAAAGGAGGTGACAGAAAGAGGAATTTTTTTTTTTTTTTTGAGACAGGGTCTCACTTTGTAGCTCAGGCTGGTCCTGAACTCACTATGGAGCCCAGGCTGGCCTTGGACTCATGGCAGTCTTCCTGCCTCAGGTTCCCGAGTGCTGGGATTACAGGCGTGTGCCACCACGCCCGACTTATGTGGTGCTGGGGAATTGAACTCATGTATGTAGTGCTTAGTAGTGCTTGACTTAGCACTTACGGCAAGCGCTTTAACTGCTGAGCCATTCCTCCAGCCCCAAGAGGAGGATTTTTTTTTAAGTGAGAAAAGATGTTGCTTGTGTTACTACTTCCAGGTAGATTTTATTCTGTTTGTCTAAAGTGATCTGAGTATTACCTCCATTTTACTCTTTTTGAGACAGGGGCTTGCTCTGTAGTCCGGACTTGTCCTGTACTTGCTGTGTAGCACAGGCTGGCCTCAAACCCCCAACAATCCTCCTGCCTCAGTCTCCCTATTGCTGGGATCACAAGTGTACACCAACAAGCCAGTTTATTTAATGCTGGGGAATTGAACCCAGGGCCTTGTGCTTGGTAGGCAAGCGCTTTAACATTGACGCCCAGCCCTCATTTTTAAGGGCAGAATTTCTTTCATTCTTACTTTTTTTTTTTTTTTTTTTTTTTGAGATGTGGTCTCACCATATAGCCCAGGCTGGTCTTGAACTCACTGTGGAGCCCAGGGGCTGGCCTTGGACTCACAGCAATCCTCCTATTTTAGCCTCCTGACAAGTGCTGGGATTACAGGTGTGCACCACCACACGCAGTTGATGTGGTGCTAGGGAATCCAAGTCAGGTACTTAGCACTTACCTAAGCACTTGCTAGGCAACTGCCTTAGCCACTGAACCATTCCTCTAGCCCCAGGCCAGAATTTCTTGATATTGTATATGTTCTTTTTTCTGGATAAAGCTGTGTCATTTTCAGTAGATTCTCAAAGGATTTTTTTTTTTTTGTTTCCTGCCTGCTTTCCTTACCAAAAATATTTAACTTTTTTTAGAAACTGAGATCCTCTCTGACCTTTATGACTAATGCTGTAGTATGAATATTACAAATGAATATTGTTGGATTCGCAATGACATCTTAATACCTTTTGCAGGGCTTAGTTTGTAAATAGTGGCAATGTGAGTGAATTGGTAAATTAGTACATTGCTGCTGCCGTCCTTAATAATTTTATGTGCTTTGATTTGTGGGACTTTTATATTTTGTTCAAACTCCAGAATGCACTAGAATGAGTGGGCCCATGGATTTATTTTTAATAGAGCGCTATTCAAATTTTCTTATCTTTTGAAAATCGGCAATGATGTTAATGCATTGCATTGAATGTACCTAGAACTTCGGCACTGAGCTAAGTCGTCAGCCATTGCCCTCATTCCTCTTTGAGATACCGGGTTTTGCCAAGTTGCCTACACCGAGTTCTAACTTAATATCCTCTTGTCCTCATCCTCCCGGCGTGTTGGGGTTAAAGGCGTGTACCCCTAAGCCTGGCTGGGCCCATAACTGCTAAATCTACCTTCTCTTTCCTCAGTTTTTTGAGGCGGGGGGAGAGAAGGAGAGGTCTCACTATATAGTTATGTAGTCCGTGCTGTCCTTAAACCCATGGTCTTTCCGGCTTAAACTCCTGAATTTTTGGTTTACAGTAATGTGCCACTGTGCCTGGGTTATGCTGCATCTAATTGTCTACAAAGAGATCATATCTCTTTGTTTTAGATTATGCCAGAAATTCTTGGTTGTGATTAATTTGAATAATTGAGGGTAGAATCCAGAAATTTTTAGGGTTAGGATTCGTTCTTTATGTACTTCAGAGTAATTAGTATCACAAAAAAACAGATATTAACATGGAAAGACACAAGCATTCGGCTTGTATAGGAATTTTGCTGCACAAATAATTTAAATTTTCCTATCTCTGCTCATAACCTTTGCACCTGTATGGGAATATATCTTAGTTTTTAATAAGTAATTTACTATAATTGGGGTTAGCAAAAATTTCTCAGAAGACTTTTCTAGAGTACATTTATGCTAAATAAGAGAGGCACACTGACTTGGTATACATAAAAAACCCAAGGGGAAAACATTTATTATTAGCATCCAGGAAGATTTTTTACAAACATGAAAGGTAACTTTCCTTTAACCTAAGGAAATGTATCAAAATAAATGTATGGTAAGTGCTATAGTAATGTCTATCTGGAGGCTGGCAGTAAGATTAGCAAATTATGTATTAGCATACGATACTACGTTGGCCTCAGACATTTCTCTGAATGACTGTCTTGGTGAAAGTCCTCTGGCTTCACTGTTCAGTGAGACTGATAGACCCTCCAGGACACATTTCTTCCTGCGATGTTCTCACATCTAAAGTAAACATTGTCAGGTGCTGACCAGTTTTAAAATAAATCACATGTTGAGGACATACTTCCTGTTAGAGCTGGAATTTGAATTTGGACAGGATAGCCTTCTATCTATATGATTGATTCTATGTACTAGAAACTGGGATTCCTGGTACGTTTTGTAAACTGTTTACATTTCTGTAGATTGGGGAGAACTTCTGTGTCTACAAATTAAAACAAGACTGTGGGAAAAAAGTAAAAAGCTTTGTGATCTTGATGGCCAGATTTTTGTGGCTAAGAAGTACATATTTTCTTTCATGTTTCTATACCATATTTGTTAAGTGGATATATTGGTATTGAGTTTGTCAACAAAGGCTTTATTTTTGAACTTGAACCATCATAGGGGATTAAGTTACATCCTTCTTTCCCATCCTCCTCTTTTTTTGCTCAGTTGCCCAGGCTGGGCTTGAATTTGTGATCCTCCCGTCTCAGCCTTCCCAAAGTGCTGGAATTGTTGGTATCTGTCACCATGTCTGCCAAAAAGGGCATGCTTCTTGAATTTTTTGTTTTATCTGTCTGTTTATTTATTTATTTTTGAGACAGGGTCTTGCTCTGTAGCCAAGGCTGATCCTGAACTCACTGTGGAGCCCAGGTGGCCTTGGACTCAGGACAATCCGCCTGCCTCAGCATCCTGAGTGCTGGGATTACAGGCATGCGCCACCACGCCTGGCTTATGTGGTGCTGGGGAATCGAACTTGGATACTTAGCGCTTGTGTAGCGCTTGCTAGGGAAGCACTTCAACCGCTGAGCCATTCCTCCAGCCCCAAATGTTTTGTTTTATATATTACATCCCTTTCCCCTTCCTACCCTTTCATCCCCCTACCAGGTCCTCTTCCCCCCCCACCACCACCACCACCATGTCTGTCTTCCTTTCTTCCTTCTCTCTCTCTCTTTTTCTTTCCTTTTTTTTTTTTTTTTTGAGACAGGGACTCACTCTGTGGTCCAGGCTGGTCCTGAATGCACTTCAGAGCCCAGGCTGGCCTTGGACTCTCAGCCATTCTCCTGTCTCAGCCTCCTGAGCGCTGGAATTACAGGCGTGCACCACCACGCCCAGCTTATGTGGTGTTGGGGAATCAAACTAGGGTACTTAGCACTTGCTAGGCAAGTGCTTTAACCGTTGAGCCATTCCTTCAGCTCCCTCATTTTCCTTTTTCTTTTTGAGACAAATTCTCACTCGGTAGCCCATGCTGATCCTGAACTCACTGGTATAGCCCAGGCTGGGCAATCTCCCTGCCTCAGTCTCCCGAGTGCCGGGATCACAGGCGTGTGCCACCATGCCCAGCTTTATGTGATGTTGGGGAATTGAACTCAGGGCCTTGCCCTTGCAAGACAAGTGCTTTAACCACTGTGCCATTCCTCCAGCTTCTCTCTTTTCCTTTAAAAAAGGCATTCTTTAGAGTAGTAAGTCAGTATAGAAGAAAGTAGCAGTACTTTTATCCTGTTCGTCTCCATGTTACTTGTGCTGTGTTTTACTTTCTTCTTGTATTTTTGCAAAGCTATCTTTAAAACCTTTTAATATTTGTATAGAACAACTTGTACTGCTTTCCAAAGATTTGAACTTCGTAGCCTGATAACAATGCCCTCCAAGAACATTCATTCATTCAGTTCTGAAGCTTCTCCGATGCCCTTCAGTTCCTTAATGGAGCATTAGGTTTGAGGATCACATTAACTCGTCATCATTTGACCTGAAGATATATTAAAAATGCTATTTTGTAGTTTGATGGACTAAATCTGTATACCTAATAGTGTCTTGCAAGTTTAATTTGCATTTTCCTTTCTGATTGAAGCCTGTGTTGTTAGTTCACTTTCATACATCTGGATTTCTCCCAGTCTGGTGTCCTCTGTCTCTTTTCTGTTAAGAGAACAAATGACTAACCCATTTGGTTTTTCTCAGAAATTTCTTAAACAGTTGGTACTTGAATTTTGGAGAGGCAGATAAAATTTTGTGAACGTTAAGTGTGTATATGAATTCTTATGTGCCTGGACTTTGAAGGTATTATTCACTCCCCAGCAGGAATGTACCAAGCTTAGTAGAATTAGTATTTGAATTTCTTGAATGAATTTTAGAAATGTGAAAACTACCAAAACACTTTGTTTTCATCATGAGGATTATCTATTCCAGCTAAAGAATTTTGTTTCAGTTGTCTTATTATTAGTGTTAGAGGTGTATGAAGGGCTGGCACAATTACCAGTGACTCAGGTGGCGTGGACGGGGAGCGTGAGACTCTTTTTTGCCCCACCTGCATTTGTGTGCCTGTTTTCCTTTGACCCAGGCTGAGCAGCCCAAGTCACTGATAACATGGCCAGCTCTTTGTTCTTTGCTACCCTGATGTACCTGGGCCCTTTGCTTACAGAGGTAAAACAAGCAGCTTCTTGACATGTTCGTTTGGTCATCCTGGTACACGTTGGGCATTTACCATCTTGCCAGGTACACTAAAAGATACAAGGCCACTCTTCTCATGGAGCTTCATCAGTTCTTTTTTTTTTTTACATCACTGGCTTGAAAAGTTTTATTAATTTCAGCAAATAGTTGGAAATAGAAAAATGAATCCTGCAGAATTTCACAAATTTTCCAGTTTCTACTAATAAATGTTACCATTCAGTGGTTAAGTAATTATAATCCTATGAATATTCACCATAATAAATGTGCTGAGGTAGTAAAGTGAGACATGAAAATACTACAGAGCTTGTATTGTGATGGAAAGATGGGTAATTTATGTGCAGAAGTAATTTCAGGTAAGAAATGAAAATGGAGTAATGTCATAATTGGGGCATTGTTGTGTGCCAAGCATGAGGAAGGGATTTAAGGCCAAAGTCAGTGAATAGAGAGATGCTGAATGGGGAAGACCAATGTGGTAGGATAAAGTGGTAGGAGATGGAGGTGGGCAGGGATCAGATTTTATTCTATTTCAGTAGAAAGCATGGGAGAGCTTTAAGTAAGAGAGTAATATACCCCAACAGTTGGCCTATGTTTGAAGAAAACGTCACATAAAATTTTTAATAAAAATAGAAATTGTGGAGAGACTACTTATAAATATTTTAAATAACCATTTTTACTGACATTTCTTCATATACCAATTCTGTTATATCTGTATATGAAATATATCTAGAAACCAAAATTGAACACAGCCTACCAAAAGTGTCTCAACCTATGAAGGAAAATATCCTACTCACGTGTCTTAACTGGTGAATGAAAGTGTGAACGCTTTGTAATGCACGTGGAGCGTTCAGGGCTACAGCAATAATTTCTTGGAAATGTCTCTAGCCTGCTTTTGTAGGTTCCTGGCTGCCCCCCACCAAAGTAAAGGCTGTGTAAGTCCGGAACTAGGGAAGGCTGTCAGCAGTGTGGCCTTGACCTCTTCAGACCTGGAACAGCAAGTGAGACAGGGAAACCTGGAGAGTTGGGCAGCTTGGAAGTGATCAGGGAACTTTAGCAGTCTGGGAGGCTTGCCAAATGCTCATCAGTCCTTCCCTGGTTACGTGTGACAGCTTAAGATTCAGTGTAAAGCTGTAGATCTGTGTGATTTGGCTTACAGACAGAATGCTTTCTGTTTTTCTGGATTTGGCAAATGCTTTTGTGAAGTAATACTTTTTCCATAATTTTAAGTTATTGTAGTTGGAGTATTTAGTCTGAAGGGAAAGTCTAAACCCAGATAGTAAGGCAATAAGCAAATTGGAGTAGTGATAACAGTCATTAGGTGAGTTATTTGTTTTATATGCTATAGAAAAATGAGAAAATGTGAAATATATTTTCAATATATCTTAATAAGCTGTTGAGAGCTGAAGGAATAGCACCACAGTTTGCCTAGCAGATTCAGGCCCCTGCGTTCGATTCCCAGCATTATATATACAGAGCGTGGTGGAGCATGCTTGTACTCTCACTACGTGGAAGGCTGAAACAGGAAGATTGCCATGAATTTGAGGCTGTCTTGGGTTACATAGTGAGCTCACGACCAGCCTGAAAGGTTTTTGAGTTGCACTGACAAGAAATTACATGCTTTCTTGCAGAAGGTTTATTTTTCTAACTGAAGGTCCAGTTTCTCACGCTTTTCCCCTTGAACTAATAAATGACTAAGGTAAAGGATTCTTAGGAATTTTTTCATTTACCCATTATGGAAAATTTACATGTCCTTCAAAATTCTTTTTTTTTTTTTTTTTTTTTTTTTGAGGCAGAGACGTCTCCCTTCTGAAGTCTAGGCTTGTCTTGAACTCACTGTGTAGCCGAGGCTGGTTAGAGCTCACACCAGTTCTCTAGCTTCAGTCTCCCAGTGTTGAGATAACAGGTGTGCGACATTATGCCCAGTTTATGTGGTGCTGGGGAATTGAACTAGCTTGTTAGGCAAGTGCTTTAACCACTGTGCAATTCCTCCAGCTTCTTTTTTCTTTTCAAGAAGGGGTAATGAGGCTAAGGAAGGCTTCTGCTAGTCAGAAGGGGGACCTAGAAATGTGGGCTGCCCCGTCATTCAGAATTTTTAAGAAGACAAAATTTTAGTGTAAACAACTGTGTATTTACTTGAGAAAAGAACACTATTAAAGAATTAATGAAAATACAAGTAAATGACATAATTTGTATTTGACTTTGAAAGGAATTTTGGTAGTATGATTATGTCTAGTATTCTTTGTATTCGTTTTGTACAAAATAATGAAAGAATAATTGAGGACCCGATGTGTGATATTCTGGATGACTGGAGACATACAAATTTCAGCTTAGGTTCTTTTTTGCTTATACCCTGTGCTGTGGAAATGCTAAAAATGTAATAAGATCTAAATACTAATGATGGTAGCTGACTTTATGAAGTATATCAGTATGAATGTTATTTTTGTTTTACAAAAGAAAACCTTAAAATGGCCAAGTGACTTGCCCAAAGTTGGCTCTGACATGGTAAAGCTGGTATATAGTCCCTGGACTTTATAGCTTTATGTCCTACCATCATGCTCTACTGCCTCTTGTAGAGGGGAGGTGTAGACCTCACTTTGAGTCATTGCCTGTTAAATTTTTTTATATGCACAACTGATTTTTGCTTTTAAAAGTCAGGCGCCGCCCCCCCCGCCCCCCCAGTTCCTCCTACTATGGTTCTATTTGCTTATGTGTGTCGTATACAGTTGTATGAATGTGTATGTTTTCTAGTCTCAAAGCCTGTATATAAAAGCCAGCCTTGTTTACATCTTAGCCACTAATAGTTTGTCATCAGAATGGTCATCTACGTATTCACCATGTAGCTTTAGTTACTATATTTTTTTTGTTTAAAAAAGAAAACCTTAGGTCCTTAGAAGTATTTAGGATTATGTACTCATAATTCTTTATATGATATTCAAATCCTGTACAATCTGTTCCCTGTCTTGTTATTCCTCCTTCCACAACTTAGTATGTTCGCTCTGCCCTCTGGAATGTTCTCTGTCCCAACTTCCATCCTTCTTGTTCTTCAGATCTCAGATAGAAATGACTCACTCTTGGGGTCTAGCTGGCCTTGGGCTCATTCTAACAGACTGCATGCAGCGCTGTCATCAGTGTCCCATGTCATGTTGTGTATGGGTGTGCTCTAACCATGTATACCATTAAGTTAGCCATTCTGTTTGTGTTTGTCACTCCAGCAGACTTAAATTTTTTAAATTTATGATTGCTGTATCTCTTACAGCACATGCTTAGCCAAAATGCCTGAAAAGTCAGAATGACTGCTTAAACAAGTTACAGTATTTAATTAGTAGATGTTTGTGTCAGAAATTTTCTAGTCAAGTTGAAGTAATGAAACCATGAATAGTCCATTTTAATCTTTTTTTTTTTTTTTTTTTTAAAGACAATGTATAGCTCTAGTCCAGGCTGGTCCTGAGCTCTCTATATAGCCCAGGCTGGCTTTGAACCCATGGCAATCCTCCTGCCTCAGCCTCCTGAGTGCTGGGATTACCACGTTCTGTAGTGCTTGGGAATTGAACTCAAGGCCTTGTGCTTGGTAAGCAGGCTTTCTTAACTTCTGTGCTATTCTTCATTGTTTAAAAAGTCAACTTTGGTTTTTTACGTAAGTGTAATAGTTATCATTAGCATTTTAAATATTTAATTTCTAAGGAACTATACAATACACCTAGAGATTAAACTTGTAGACCAGTTTTTATATATGAGAAAATGGATCATTATTTTCTAATGTTTACCAGTGCTTATTGAAGCAACCAATAAAAACATTGTGATTGATGCATTATAGGCACACTCAAGTTAACTTTTGCAATAAAATGTTAGAGTAACATGCCACCAGAAAAGACCTGAACATCTGTGTGAGTAAAACTACAAATTGACTGTTTATGTGTCTGTGTTGTGTCCATGTAGAAATATAAAAGTATGATGGATACTCATCATGAGATGAACAATCGCTAGTGATAAAGACACTGTATTAAGGTTCATGAATGACCTAAATTTTGTGATTTTTATCATAATTTCTCTTCATGCAAACTTTATATTGTGCAGCTGCAGGTGCTATCTGTAGTTGACATCTCACCCTCTAGCTTAGTCACTTCCAGTCTTGTTCACAGCTGCCTGAGGAAGAAGAGAAGTGCTCATCAACAAGTAACCAGGGCGTACCTTCAGTAATGGGTGGAGGAGAGGGAAATTAGTAAATTTGGGGAAGTAGTAGCCTTCCAGCAATTCTGACGAGCCCTGTGGAGGGCCTGTTAGTAGTTGAAAGGGAAGTCAGTCCCTCCTTCTTTTATTCTTTAAGGGGAAATAAGGGAAAGAAATGGAAGGATGTATAAATTCAGGGATGCAGAGGCTCTGTAAGATCTGAGCCTGGGAGAAAATGAAGGAAAAAGGAATTGAGAATGGACATTGTTACTGAAGAGAGGTAGAAACATAGTATGATTTTTCCCCCCACCCACTTAAGTTTCCTTCTTAGGAGATAAGAGAAATCTGAAAGAAGCAGAAGAAGGAAAATGAGAAACCCTTTAGAGATTTGAGAGCTAGTGAGTGTAGTTAACTTAGATACTGTTCCTAGGAAGGTGATGTCTACAGTAAAAATTTCTGTAGAGAAGTCCTGGTGGTGTCAGAGTGCAACCATGTTACGTTTCCCTGCCTCCTTTCCTTCACTTTTTAAAAATTACTTGGCTATCTAAAATGTTGACTCTATAATTGTTTACTTAATTTTTAGTGCTGGGGATTGAACCCAGTGCCTTAGCACTGAGCTATGTCTCCATTAATTTTTATTGTGAGACAAGAGTTTTGCCACCTCATTACATTGTCCAAACTGGCCTCAAACCTAAAGGCCTCCTGTCTTAGCCTCAAACCTAAAGGCCTCCTGTCTTAGCCTCTCAGCCCCTCCTTGATCATCAGTATAAGCTCTGTGAGAAGAGGAGTGGTGTCCCCCACCTGGGAAAATACTCAACAAATGGTACATGTTTGAGTGACTTTTCTATAAAAAGATAGGAAAATAGAATTTACTTTCTGTTTGTCTTCTGAGGAATGACTTCAGTAGTTGGGTGGGGGGGGGAGAAAACGTTTTTAGTAGGCAGGAAGGAACCACATTTTTGGTGAGGGAGACCTGGTTAGAGATTTTAATGGAAAAAATATATTCAGGTTATTTTAACTCTCCAATACCACATTTCCTTTCGTCTTTCTCTCTCCCTCTCCCACTTTTTTTTTTAAACTGTGTCTGTCATTTTTCTCAATGTCTATGTGTCTTAGTTACTTACTGATTTCTGGGACAGAACTGCTGACATCCACATTTTATGAGAGAAAGGAGTTGTTATAGCTCACGGTTTCCAAAGGTCCTGGTCCATTCTTAGTGGCTGGCAATGGTGGAAACATACAATGGAGGAGCAGTTGAGGAGCTGTTAACAACATGGCAGACAGGAAGCCAAGAGAGGGAGGAAGGGTAGAACTACCCATCCAGGTCTTGTCCCAGTAATTTGCCACTTCTGGGTCAAGCCCCAGTATCTTGTCCCTTCTGGCCAGGCCTCACCTGTTAACAACTCATTGATATCCCTCTACATCCAAATACATGAGGCTTTTGGGGGACATTGCAGATCCAAACCATAATGTTCTGTCCTAGCCCCCAAAAGACTCTTGTCTACCTCCTCCTATTAAAATATGTTCAGTCCTGAAGGGTTGTCAAAGTCTTAAGTGTTTCAGTACTGCTACAAAGTCCAAGTCCAAACTCTCCTTGAGACACAAGGAAAACTCTTAGTTGTGAGTCCCTGTGAAAATCAAAGACAAGTTAAAACTCTTCTAGCATACAGTGGCACAGGGTAAACATTCCCGATCCAAGAGATAAGAATAGGATAGAAAGCAATAGGACCAAAGCAGAAATGACCCCAGCAGGACAATAACGACATCTTGTAGTTTCATTACATTTTACAGTGCTGTGTCCAGCACCCTGTGCAAATTATGGTGACATGAGAGCTGCAGAGGACGTGGGTGACCCCACCCCTACAGCATTACCTCCGACTAATTTCTGTGGCTTCTCCTTTGAGCTCTCCCTTTGACAGCCTGTGGCCTTCCTCAGAAGACAATTGATGTTTTTGGAATATCCAGATTTTCAGAGTCTTCCCTGTAACTTAGGCTTCTCCCTTACAAATTCGTGTATTGCCTTCGTAGGGCCACACTACCTGGCCTTCAAGAGCTTCCTTTGAAATCTTGGTGGAAGCTTCTATGACCCAACTCTTACACTCTGCATATCTGTAAAGCCAACATTGCCTGGATGGTACCAAGGACCATCACTAACTTGAGCAGTAGTCTAGCCCTATTGGACAATTGCTGCTGAAGCCTTTGAGTTCTTAGAATGCTAAACTCTGACTAATGCTTCTCTCTTAGGCCCTCTAAGATGCTCAGAAGTACTTTTCTTAGAGCAAGATCTTTTACCTTTACACCTTTGAATTGGTAAAGGGTGGAGTCTTGTTGCTTTTTGAGATGTCCTTGAGACATCTTTTTAAAAATCCTCATTGCAAGTACTGGGCTTCTTTTTAATGCTAATATCTTTAACAATTGCTTATTCTCTATTTTTGCAGTTGCTTTTAGAATTGCAAACTTTTATATAACTGCAAACTTTTTTGTTATTTTTCTTTTTGCCACAGAGTTGGCTAAAAGCCACAAATAGTACCTATGTGACAGTGTCAATGTTGAGCTGCTTTGAAATTTCCTCCACCAGATCAAGTAGTGTATCACTCATTTGTTCATCACAGCAGCAGGCAAAATTACAGGACCAAGAGTAAAAAGTGGGTACACTTTTTGCCAAAGCATAAATGCATGGTTTCTAGACCAGTTGCCAGGAAAGTCCTCTTTGCCATCTGAATCTTGTTGAGCCTGGCCTTTACAGTCCAGCCTTCTGACCAGAATTCTGGTCTTCTGAGCTCTGACCAGAATCACCCATCAAACCCAGCATTCTGTCTTATCTTGTCGGCATTTTCAAGTCTTTTCAAACTCCTCCTGCAAGCCAGTACCAGTTGCTTCTAAACCACATGGTCAGGTGAAATCACAGCAATGATCCAACTTTCGTACCAGTTTTTTGTCTTAGTTACTTACTCGTTGCTGGGACGTAATACCCAATGTCCACAGCTTAGGGGATGAAAGATTTATTTTATCTCACAGTTCCGAAGGCCGCAGTCCCTTTATGGATGGCTGGCAGTGGTGGAAGCATGTGGTGGAGGAACAGCTAGAGAGCTGTTCACAGCATGGCAGAAAAAAAAAGCCAAGTGCGGAGGGAGGGTCCTGAACCAAGAAATCACCCCTTCTGGGTCAAGCCCCAGTGTTCTGCCCCCTTCTGACCAGGCCCTGCCTCTTAACAGCACGTGGTTTTGTTGGTATCCCACTATGTCCAGATACATGGGTTATTGTAGTTACTTTTTGGTTGCTATAACAGAATACCAACTTACACAGATTTGGGGAGGAAAAGTTTATTTCAGCTCACAGTTTCAAAGGTCCTAGTCCGTGCATGAGCGGCTAGCAGTAGTGAAGCATATGCAGATGTGGAGGCAACTCCTTGTAACATTGCAAACAGGAAGCCAAGTCAAATCCCAGAAGGAAGGAGAGAAGTAGAACATACCCTTCTAGGGCCTGTTCCAGTAGACCCTCAGAGTCTACCCTCAGTGTTCTGTTCCTTCTAGGTTTAAGCCCCCACCACACACCTGTAATCTGTAATACAATTCAGATGCCTGGGATCTAAACTGCCACACACCTGCCTTCCACCACATACCCATAATCCACCCCTCCAGGTCAGGCCCCCAACTGAGAACAACAGATGGTTCGGTAGATAATCCATAGTATCTGAATGCTTGAAGGCTTTTGGGGAACATTCCGAATCCAAATCACAATATGAGTGATATGGGGAACATTCCAATTCTAAATCAAAATGCCTGTTTCTTTTAATACTTGCTTATATTTTCTGTAACTCCTTTATATCTCAACAAAGTATTAAGTGGATTTTTTTAAAAAATTGTATTTTCTGAGTACAGTTTTGTTGCTTGTTATGAACTAAAAAACTGAGTGGTATGAGCTGAGCATGTTGGCAGATGCTTGTAATCCCAGCACTCAAGATGCCGGGGCAGGAAGATCCCAAGTTCAAAGCCATCCTGGGTAAAAGATACTCTCTTCCCACCCCCTCAAAAAGAAAAAGAGGTTGGTATTGTACTTCATTAAAAGTGGACTATTAGATAGTGATAGCTGTATATAGAGAAGAAGGATTTAATACATTCTTCCACTGGGAAAGCTTTTTTTCCCTCCCCAAAGCAGCTGCATTACTAAATTTATTATTTTTGATAAATTGTTTTCCCCCATTTTTTTTTTTTTTTTTTTTTTTACAATTTTAGTATAGAGCCATGTTGGAAGATACAAATAAAGGCTGATGTGGAAAACCACAGGAGGTCTGAAAGCCATCCTGTAGCAGTAAACAACGTACTAAATCTAGTGCAGATGAGGAAAGAATGTTGGAAAGCAGTGGTAATGTTAGTAAACCTACAAGGAGAATAATTTTCTGTATTTTTATAGCAAATTTTGTTTTCTTTGTAGAAAAAATTATAAACATTGCTGGAGAAAAGAGGTTAAGATGCCAAAACTTTTGTATCTGGAAACTTCAGTTCTTCATATAATATAACAGGTTGTTTCTTACTCCATTACTGAGAGCATACTTCGAAAACATTTTGGTATGTTTTTGGGCAAAGTGTTTTTAAATTTTATTTGACAGGGGGAGCAAGGCCTTTTACAACTCACTTGATTCACACATGGCTTCCTCCAATCCTGGGGATGGAACCCAGAGCCTTTGCACTATGCTGCATTCCTAGTCCTCCCCGTCCTGCCACCCCGCCCCCACCTTTCCCCCCCCCCCCCCCCCCCAGTGTAATAGAGAATCTTGATAAGTTTGCTCAGGCAGGGC